>JAKCPI010008092.1:0-60734 GCA_023213315.1 Euborellia annulipes
GGGGGGCCTACATCTAAGACTTGGCCACTACATTTATGCGCCGTGACAAAAAAATACATTTAAAAAAAAAAGTCTTTTATTTATTTAATCCCTTTTGGCTAAAACTCAAGATCGAATTGAGTCGAGGGCCGAAGGCAACGGAGAGCGAGCAACGTCTCGTCTCGTGTCAACGAATTCCAATTTGTTTTAGTCGGTTGCTCATCTCCCCTGGCGGTCATTTATGTACAAAGCCTTCAACACGTTTATTGATGACGTTTTTGCGTTTATTATCACGATGCCCACCGCACACCGAGTCGCCTGTTTCCGGGACGACGTCGTTTTCCTCATTTATTTATACCAAAGATGGTGAGTTCATTTCTGCCTTCACAACTTGTTCAAGGGTATTCAATGTTTGTTTGTTTTTCAATTGCAGGCTCTATCCCGTTGATAAATCCCGCCGAGACGAAGCAGATGCATCGATTGAGCCAAGCAACGAAGTCACCTCTTCTAAGATCAAAAAAGAATAAGAATACATTCACTTTCCCCACAACTACAAAACCTTTCGTTCGTTTATCCCTTGAGGCTTTTTAAAATTAATTATTTTTGAAATCTTTTGGTCTAATTTCTTGAATTTAAATAAAAAGATCTCGTCGGGGGA
This sequence comes from Euborellia annulipes, assembly GCA_023213315.1. Classification (NCBI taxonomy): domain Eukaryota; kingdom Metazoa; phylum Arthropoda; class Insecta; order Dermaptera; family Anisolabididae; genus Euborellia; species Euborellia annulipes. The sequence goes on from JAKCPI010008092.1 coordinate 638, forward strand.
GTTGGGTGACGTCATAATAATCTCTCAAAAATAATTGTCGCTAGAAAGAAAACATCAAATTATCTGGAATCTTCCGCTTTAATATTTATTATTGCAAAAGCGAAGTGGCTCCTGTGCCAATTCACGAAAATCCTCCAACGAAAACATTTGAATAATAAACAAGCGTTTCTGAAGATTTCCCTCCGTCTGCATATATGTAGTCTCAAAGAATTCAAATGAGTGTCGGTCCCCACGAGCGATGGGCGAAGAGTCAGAGCTCTAGACCCGAGCGGTAAGGGGTGCCGGGGGTCGTCATCTAATGACTTTCTCTCGTCATCTTTCAAATTGAACATTTCAAGGCCCCCTTGAGAATTATTTCCCTAGTAACGTCTGTCTCTATTTTTTTTTTTTTTTTTATAGAGGCCATTTAGGGGTTATTTTTTTATTTAAATACTTTTTAAACTGATTGCTCGGGGTCACCAATCCCGAACTTTCGCCGCGCTCGGCATCACTTAGCCTCACCGATTGTGGTGACTGTTGCTCTTCTCCGTTGCCAGGCCCCCGGGCCTCCTGTCTCTATAATATTTGCAAATAGATTTTTTTTTTCTGCATGGATGCGACGAAGAATTATAGTCTGGGTATCAATGATGGCTCGAGATGGCGATTAGCGCTCCGGGTCGACGCCGCGGCAAGCGGTAAATAATCGCTCGAATGGACCACGCCAGCATTTGCCTCTTCGTAGTGCTGCAGGCAAGAAATGCTCGCGTTGGCGGTTTGTGACTCTCGGGTTGTGGTTGGTGTTGGCGCCGAACAAGTCGGCTATGTTGCGACAGCCGGAGCATTTCTTGCTTGTCTCGCGCATGCGCATTGGCAAATGTTCGGCTCGTTGCTCTAATACTTTGCATTTCAATTTGGAAATAAAAAAAAGTTAAATTTTTTCTTGATAAGACCTTTGAATCATAAATGCTTGAAGTAAAAATTCATATGCCAACCCCTCTGTTCTTTTTGCGACCATTTAGACCTCCCAGTCTCCCTAATCTCTTTTTGACTTGTTCATTAAGGGATAAATAACGTCTGCCTGATTATAATATCAAGACTTTGGCTATAAATAAAAAGTAAAAACGAATCGATTAATTATATTCACTTGTATAATAGCCACCATTTTGGTTTGTTCTTTTTAAACTTTTAAAAAATTATAGATATTTAAAGAGAGAAAAAAAGAATTTTATATATATACATATAATTTGTATTAAATTGGTTTAATTTTTTAAAGGTCGGGGTTCTAAATAATTATTTATTATGCATTTATTTATAAACTTTATATCTATTAATATTATTTAAAAAAATAAATTAGATATTGCATTGTTGGATTATGTTTCCTCTGTTGATTGTTGAAGGCCCATGCATTGTTGCAATCATTGATGTTTTCATTTCCCATTCTTTAGAGAATTAACGCTTGCAGTTATTAAACAAAAATAAAGTCAAATCAAGAGACGCATTTTATATTTAATTCAAATAAGTGAATAGCAATCGAATAAGTTCGAAAAATAATCTAAAAAGGAATCAAGAATAAAAATAAAAAAGATGGAATGCTTTCTCACAAAGAAGGAATTCCCCTCTTATAGTAAGTTATTTCTGTAATTTTTTTTTATTATTATTCCATTAAAATTTCCTTTTTATGGAAAGAAAATTAAATTATTATTTTGATTAATTTATCATTTGACAATTGTTTCAAAATTTGTTTAGCTTTATTGTTAAAATGGTTTTTATTTTATTTATAGAAAAATTAATAATATTTATTAGAATTAATTATTATATCTCTTTATTAATGTTTTTCTTCCACAGAGCAATGCAAAGGTATTTATTTATTTTTTCTAATAATTTTAATTCTGTTTTTATACGATTCTCGAAAAGACTAATGTCTCTTTATGATCCATCTAAATAAATAATGACAAAATTAAAAAATGATGAGTAGAAATAAAAATGCTTTTAATGACAAAACTCGCACAGCAAACCATTTTTTTTAAAATTCATTTTTATTTCTACCCAACTTAACCTCATTGTTTTTGTGATCCTCGTTTTAAACTGTCATCGGCTCATGAAAACAATTGTTTTGAACACCTGAAGATTTCTAAACTTGCTAATTCCTGATTCATAATCGATAAGAAATGAATGACTAAAAAAATATTAATTTTCTATCTATAAAATTTCTTGGAAATTTCATAAATTCACACATTATTTATTTATTAAAACTTTTTGATAATCGGATATTGACAGGATTTAAGTTTATTTTTAGAAATTTTATATTTGACAATTTTAATTGTAAGAAATGACTTTTTTTAAGGTGAAGACAAAGACATGCAAGATTTCCATTGTTTCGTGAAATTCATCAGCGAGTTCTACAAGGAGTGGCCGGAGATCCCACGAGCGACAGTCCGATGCCTGCAACTCTACGACTCCAGCCAGGGAAGCACCGCTTATCAGAAGGTGGATTTTATTTATTTATTTAAATTTTTTTAATTTATTTATTTATGAATGGGTGGCACCCATTAGAATAGCTCAATTACGGCACTCCCTTTGACGTTTGGGGAAGCAGAGAGTAGCCTAAACTTGGCAAAAAAAAAAAATTGTCAAGCTTTCAAATTTGTATTTGAACTATTTAATGAGAATGTGGATGAATATCTATTTAAAATTTACACTAAAAATTTATATTATTTAAGTTATATGTTGACTAACTTGCCATAATTTTGAAATGAATTTTTTTACTCCTTAAAAGTCATTATGCGGAGTCGAGCAAGTCCCCAAATTTCCAGATCGGGAGGCTCGAAAAATTTCAATCAAAGTTTTTACCCATTGGAAAGCATTGTGTTCAATCTCCCCTTATGTTCTTTTGAACAAATTGACATTTTTGTTTAATTAATTGTATGAAAATTTGACACTCTTTGGTTTCATAAATTTTTTTAGACTGACAGGTAAATATTTACAATTTGTCACGAAACAACGATTGTCATAAATATAAATTTTTTGTTTGCCAATTGAAGAAATATTTTGTTTTGACAGGGACTAGAAGCTGTGTTAACAACATTCACATTTCTGGTTTTATTTACACAGAATTGATTAAAATGTTATAATATTAAATTACATATTACATATTTCTAGTTTGTAATGATACTTTGTTTATTTGGACATATAATAATCAATTGCTACCCCAGCCGACCAACCCAGGGGGTAGAGGAAAGTAAAAAAATGAGAATTTAGACCCCGTGATGCGGTGGGGGGGGGGGGGGGGGGGGGGGCACGGGACGGGCCGGGCTAAAAAACTGTATCCTCCTCACGGCTCCGATAAAAACGGAAAAATTTAGATAAAAAAAAAAATAATGAAAATTTCTCTTTGAGAGGGCTCGGGCCCTCAGGGCAGGGGCGTATATAGAAATTTTTTCGGGGGGGGGGGGGCCCGAACTCAAAAATTTTTTGCGGAAAATTTTTTTTTTAAGAAACTAAATTTTTTTTCACACGAAATTTTTTGCGGAACATTTTTTTTTTCTTTTTGCGGAACCAAAGTTTTCCATCCTGCGGAAAAATTTGTTGCGCTGATGTCTGTATATCCCTATATATGTATATGTGTTTGGGAAATTTCGGGGGGCCGCGCCCCCCCCCCCCTTATATACGCCCCTGCCTCAGGGTACTGGGATATACGGTATTTTAAAAATATTTTTTGTATGGTCTAATAATGGGGCCCCGAAATAAAGGTTGCGGGGGCGGAGGGCCCAGCTAAAAAACGTTACGCTACTGTTCCTGAGTGCTCAGGAGTGAGAAAAAAGAGTTTTACAAATATTTATTTTAGCAAATGGAAAATTGAAAAAAATTTAATTAAATAATTATTTGTTATTTGCAAGATTGAATTATTTTGTTATTATTATAATTAATTGTTTTTAATTTTTCTTAAGGAGAAATAGAACCAAATGCTTTTCAATGGGAAAATTCTGGATTTTCAAGAATCCTCCCCATTTGAGGATTTGGGGACTCGAGTATTTTTCTTAGACTCGCCATTAAATCCACCACAACACTGCAAAAAATTCATTTTCGGAATTCCAACGAGAAATTGGTCAGAGTGTAAAAGAGAGACAGACAAATGGACAATCCGAAATTATATTATTATATAAAGGGTAAGTCAAAATGATGGACCCGATTTCATAAATTTATTGTGTGAAATATAATGAACAATCAACAAATCAATGTGATACATGTGCTAAGAAGGGTAAACTCTCAAAGTTTAGTTTCTGTTCCGCGAGGTTGCATTGTCTACCGCTACGCGGCGCAAAAAACAGTAAAAGAAAATGGTCCTGATTAGAGAGAAGAAATCGTTCTGTGTGCTTGATTACCATGTAAACAACTCTGTGATTAGTCTGAAACGGCATTTCCTTACCAAATATGGCAGAGACCCACCTACTGCTAAAGCCATTCCTATGTGGTATAAAAAATTCAGAGATATGGCTGCTTCTGCTTTACAGCCGGGGCCATTTCCTTTTACTGTTTCCTGCGCCGTTTAGCGGTAAACAATGCAACCACGTGGAACAGAAACTTTGAGAGTTTACCCTTCTTAGCACATGTCATCACATTCAGATATGTTCATTATATTTCACACAATAAATTTATGAAATCGGGTCCATCATTTTGACTTACCCTGTATATTAACTTCAATAGCTTTGTTTGAAAAAGATATAATTCTTTCAACCAACGCTAAGCCAGTCAAAACATCGTTTTGCGATTATGATTAGGCGGCTCCACATTTGGTGGGCGTCGGTAGCAGCCAAAAAGCCAAAAATAAAAGCCCTCCAATTTTTACAATTTAACGAGACGCTTCGGGATAATTTTATTGTCCCAGAGAGAATGACCAAAATGGGGCAACTCGCCCGTTCATAAATATGCATCTATTGAACCCATACGACCGACTTCGGGACATAACACTTTTGAAGGACAATAAAATTGTCCATTATTTTCGGCTGCTCCTGCTCTGTTATCTGTTTCAAGATATTTATTAATTATACTGGTAAATTAACTCTTGATAAATTTTTCGGCACTCGTGGGTTATGATTCAGCAAGCTTTCATAAAGCAGAAAGTTGGATTGGCACAGGTTTGAACTCTAATGAAGAATATCTTTATTTCTTTTCAGACTGTTCAAATCATCTCGATTCTTCTGGAACGTTCGCCGCCTCATGTGCTTTCTTTTATCATCTCATTTATTCCTCTTCCGAACGAAAAACCCATCACAAATAAAAGGTATTTATAAATCAGATTACTTTTTAAGAACCATTCAATTATTTTTCTTATCTCTCTTTATTTTAACGTTTAAAATTAATCGCCTTTTCTTTTTTAAATCTCTCTGATAAGAAAAATATTTTATTCAAATAATAACACTGATCAACATATTTTTTTTTTTTACAAAAAAGCTTGAGTTCTTGAAAGAAAATGACGTTAATTCCTACTAAGGATTAGGATACATGAAAACAGTGAACTCGACAGTGGCGTAGCGAGCCTAACTCGCGCCCGGGCCACAATACCTTTTTAGCGCCCCCCTCCCCCCATTCGAAAATAATATTTTGTATGTAAAATATACAAAATTATTATATTACACTGGTACCAAATTTAAAATATATTTTCCAGAAATCAATTATAATAATTATAATAAAACTATCCAGCAATTTTATGTTTTGAGGACCATTTGGCGCCCCTTTGTGAGTAGCGCCCGGGGCATGATGACCCCCCTTGCTCCCCCCCTCGCTACGCCACGGAAACTCGTAATAATTGAGTGTAGGGACCATCACCCCCTAGATCAAATATATCTATAAAATAGAAAAATTCAATTATTTGATTATGCCAGAGTAATTCATAAAACCTGACGACCAAAAATGTCCCGCTTGTCACTTTTCTGGAACAACGATCAAAGGAGAGAAACCGAATAAAACACCTAAACAGGAACATGTAGATGAAGGCAGCCAGCAAAGAACAAAAACTTTATTTAAATATCGTCGACGTTTCGGGAACGCATCACTCCCATCTTCAGGACGATAAATTGTTAATCTTGTTTAGATTGATACATGTAGGTCATACAAAATTATAATACAAATTTGCATATTTTTTTTTTTTTTTTTTTTTTTGGAATGGGTCCATAAGGTCCGAAGACCTATAATGACCAATAGTCACATGCAGCCAGGAAGAAAATAAAAACAAAAGGAGAAGCATAAAGGAGAAACTCAACTGCGGGAACTGAGAAGATGCCTGTTGAGGTTAGACTTGAAAGTCTGAAGATTGTAGGTTTTGGGGAAGATAGACGCAGGGAGCTTGTTCCAATCACGGGAGGTCATGGGGACAAAGGAAGAATGAAATTGATTTGTTCTGTTAGTCGTGATCTGAACAGCATAGGGATGCTGGGAAGATGCCTCTCTTGTGTTCCGTGAATATGTTGCATTGGGTGGGATAATTGATTTTAATTCGGCAGAGCATTGACCATGGTAATACCTGTAGAAGAGAGAGAGTGCAGACACGCTTCTTCTATGATCTAGTGACTGTAGGGATGCAGTAAGGGTAGAATCACCTATCAGTCTAATTCCACGCCTCTGTATGGCTTCCAAGGAGGAAAGAGCGTCTTTCGACGCCCCTCGCCAAAGGTGGGAACAATATTCAAGACACGGCCGAATTTGGGCTTTATAGAGGATTAGGAGTTGTTGGGAGGAAAAGCAACGCTTCGTTTTGAATAGGAAACCCAATTTCCTTGCGGTAGATTTAACCACAGAAGAGATGTGGTTGCTCCAGGAGAGATCAGATGTAACTGTCACTCCCAGAACAGAAAATGAATCTTTGAACTCGAGACTAGTATTGCTGTAAATAAGGGGAGGGCAAATCCTATTTTTTTGTCTAGAAATTAAACAACATTGGGTTTTTTGGAAATTGAATTTTACTTGATTGAGGTTTCCCCATTCCTCCAAGAGACCAAGATCATCATTTATCGACGACACAGCCCCCAGACGACCAGTGGATGAGGCTTCACCAGTCCTGTCTGAGTGCAGGGTACTGTCATCAGCAAAGCAATGAATTGGGTTGGAGGTTACTCCCATGAGATCGTTAATGTACATAAGGAATAGGGTGGGAGAGAGGACAGAACCCTGGGGAACACCTGCGTTGATTGAATGCGGAATAGAAGACACACCGTCGAAGACACCGTCGAAGCATATACCATTAAATGTATGTCTAATTGTATGGTTAATAAATATTTATTAATACTGTGCAATTGTAAAAACTTTATTTGACTTTGAGGATGCACAAGATTATATAACTCACTAAATGTATTTCGAAGTTTACTTGTATCAGGATTCAAATGGAATTGAATGTCTTATAATAAAAAATTATTTTATACAAAAAATTTTTTATTTTCCAGGAATTATAACCATGACAACTGGTTTGCGCAAATTTCTGAGTTTCGGTCACCATATGTGACCATCATCAGGCCGAAACTCAGAAATTTGCGCAAACCAGTCGTCATGGTTATAATTCCTGGAAAATAAAAAATTTTTTGTATAAAATAATTTTTTATTATAAGACATTCAATTCCATTTGAATCCTGATACAAGTAAACTTCGAAATACATTTAGTGAGTAAAAAATTTAGTCTTTTAATCTTGGTCAGTGCTGATGTTTCGGGCCCATTCAACAATAAATTAAGCCCAGGCACCTACTCTTTCTCATAGACAATTAAACATACCTTTAATGGTATATGCAAATTTGTATTATAATTTTGTATGACCAGTGGCGTCATTTCAACTTTTTCTTGGGGGGGGGGGGGGGCAAATTTTTTCTTGGGGGGGGGGGCAAACATTTTTTTTTTCTTAAAATTTACTTACAAATAGGTACTCAAATTTGACCAAAACATATTTAATTAAATTAATTGTTTAATTTTGTACAGTTTCTATACTCGTAGATGTATTTTGGAGTATTTTATTTAGAATAATATAAAATTTTATAAAAATCAGAGCCCTTGGGGGGGGGGGGCAAATGCCCCCCCCCCTGCCCCCCCCCCAAATGACGCCACTGTGTATGACCTACATGTATCAATCTAAGCAACATTAACAATTTATCGTCCTGAAAATGGGAGCGATGCGTTCCCGAAACCTCGACGATATTTAAATAAAGTTTTTGTTCTTTGCTGGCTGCCTTCATCTGCCTGTTCCTGTTGATTATCACTCAGCCATTAATTTCTTCTTTTAAAACACCTAAATACTGGGAATAAATTTATTTGTAAAAAAATCTGGTGTGACTGGCGCACAGCACACAACTTTCTCTTACCTTCGGTAATCGAAAGTTGTGTACTGTGCTTGTCACACCAGATTTTTTGTGTCGACATGTATTTAGTTTCCGACAGTAGGGTACAATTGAATTCAAGATGTAAAATTTATAAGTATGGGAAAATATTTATATTTTGATACCATGGCAACCATTTCTCCTATCTTTTCTATGGAGTACAAGAGTAAAGTGGTCTTCAGAAGATTTCAATCACAAAATGAGAATATACATTTTATAGAGAATCTAAAAAATAATTGATTTTTGAATTTAAAAAAAAATCGTTGGAACAAATTTAGAGAAAATCGAAAAAAACTGAAAAAGTGAATCAGTAAAGTACTAGTACTCTTTGGTCGATTTTGTTCAAAAGCTTCGTGTCACGTCCCATGGGGGTGCCTAACTTAAATATAAAATTTCAACTTCCTAGCTCTTTTCGTTCTTGAGATATTTTGTTCACAGACACACACACAGACACACAGACAGACCATGTCGCGAAAACCACTTTTTTGGATTCAGGGGACCTCAAAACGTGAAGATCCATCAAAATCTCGACATCGAATTTTTGACATGAATCCAATACTTTCTCTCTCTATATATTAACATATATATAGAGGTACGAGAAAGTAAAAAGTGGAGAAAACAAATGAACAATCAGTACATTTTATTATATATAGAGGTAAGAGAAAGTAAAAATATTGAGTTTGAAGTCAGGCAAAAGACGTTGTCACGTTAAAAGGCCACTGGCTGTTTAGAAGACGCAGCCAACACCAAGTCTTTTATTCTAAGCTTGGCGGGGTGGGGGAGGAGAGGGGGGACGCCTCGCTCCCCCCCCCCCCTATATTAGCCAGTAAGAGTTGACGCAAATGGAGACTTGGATGCTCTGACTGAAAAGGGCTTAAATTCTTTAGTTCGTTGCTTTGTCTTTTGAACCAGTCAAGTAGATTATTTGATTTTGATTTGATTTCTTCTCTTTTGTTTATTTCGTAGGATTTTTTTTCTTAAATTTTCTTAAACTTTCTTAAGATTTTGATTTATCCTAAAATGAGTAAGTAATCGGATCATTCCAATTTATATATTTATTTTCTCTTTTTGTTGATTTAAAAATATTTTCTTTTATCAGTAAGAATACTTCTCAAATTAATCACTTTTAAAATAAACAAATAAATCGATTCATTGGTATTCTATCTGTGTGTGTGTGTGTGTGTTTCTTTTTAGCTTTGATTTGAAAAACACAACTGAAGGAAATGAGAGGATGCCTGAATTATCTTATACCGATTTTGATTTATTTAAATGGTCGGATCTGATCCAAATGCCTTCACCCCCAAGAGAGTCCGGAGACGAGAATCACTCGCCAGAGGAGCCAGGGGGGGGACAACGAGAACAATTCCAACTCGCCGAATTCCGTCAATACGCCAAATTCGCCTTCATCTAGTATTGAACTGAACAGCGATCCTCTTTCGCTCTCACCGCCCTTCGATTCCCCGGAGAGTTTCTTTCCGCAGGTAACGTCTAATTTCAATTTCATCTTGAATTGAGGATCAGGCTTAAAAGTCTTTATTATTGGCTGCTTCCTCTTTTTTTACTTTCTCTTACCTATGTATATATGTAATATATATATAGAGAGAAAGTATTGGATTCATGTCAAAAATTCGATGTCGAGATTTTGATGGATCTTCACGTTTTGAGGTCCCCTGAATCCAAAAAAGTGGTTTTCGCGACATGGTCTGTCTGTGTGTGTGTGTGTTCACTTTTAAGCATGAAGGAATTGAGCTACGAGGTTGAAATTTTATATTTAAGTTAAACACCCCCGGGACCGGAAAAATAAGCTTTTAATCAAAATCGGCCAAAGAGTACTAGTACTTTACTGATGTACTTTTTCAGTTTTTTTCGATTTTCTCAAAATTCGCTCTAACGATTTTGATTAAAATTCAAAAATCAATTATTTTTTAGATTCTCTTTAAAATGTATATTCTCGTTTTGCCCTCAAAATTGTTTGAAGCACACTTTACTCTTGTATTTCATAGGGAAGATAGGAGAAATGGTTGCCATGGTAACAAAATATAAATATTTTCCCATGTTTATAATTTTGACATCTTAAATTTCTAATATATTGGCGGAAACTAAATATATTTCGACACAAAAAATCTGGTGTGACAAGCACAGAACACAACTTTCAAATTAAATTAAATATACAAATTAAACACTAGGTTATTTGTTTCAAAGGTTTTATTAATTAAAAATTAACACTTAATACGTATTTCGACAATTTCTTGTCATCATCAGAAGTGATTACATTCTAATACATGAAAGTAGATACAGGCTGTATCTACTTTCATGTATTAGAATGTAATCACTTCTGATGATGACAAGAAATTGTCGAAATACGTATTAAGTGTTAATTTTTAATTAATAAAACCTTTGAAACAAATAACCCTAGTGTTTAATTTGTATATTTAATTTAATTTACAAAATGTTTCAACGAGAACCAACGGTCGAAAGTTTAAATCTTATTAATAACACAACTTTCGATTACCGAAGGTAAGAGAAAGTTGTGTGCTATGCGCCAGTCACACCAGATTTTTAATTAATCGAATTTCAATATAATGTTAAACATTTTATTCTTTTTCAAAAGAAGGAAGAGAAAACAAATTAAATGAATACAGGTTGTGCCATTTCTTTTTTAAACACTCACACTTTTTTCTCACATTCACACAGTCTTTTCGGCAACTTAGGCCATTTAAAACTTTATACGATAACCGTTATTAATGTATTTATATATATATATATATAGGGTCCAGGCATTCTTATTTAAGTCATTTGAAATAAAATCATCGGACTGCCTGGGATCCTCGACCCTAGCTAGGTATACAAGATAAGGTTGTGCCATAATCAGAATGATTTATAAGTAGGGCTCGGATTTTGCATGTTTTTTTTTCTAATCGCTATCTTTCAAATTTTTTTTATCTCGCCCTTTTAGGATATCAGGACCTACCCAGAGAAATCTTATTTTGCATATAAATGCTTATTTTGGAGTTTAAGTGCACATTTGTGTGATTTTTATTCCTCGTTGCTGGCAAATCGGAAAAATAATTTAAAAAAACTTTAGAGACAGAGGGTAGGCCAGAGGCTTGAAACCTTTTTTGACCTCCCACCCCCCCCCATCCCCACCCTCTCTCACTCTCAAACATAACGAGAAAATCCAAGGAAATAATTAAAATACATATATTTAAATTAAAATAATGTTTTTCATGAAAATTATTATAAAAAAAAAATATTAAATTTCTTTTAAAAATAAACTTTGCGAACATTTATTTTATCAATATATTAAATAAATTGGAGTTGTTTCTTAAAATGTTCCTACATTTTTTTATTGGCTATTTCTTCTTTTGCCCTTTCCTTGAGTCGGCTTTAAGCTATTAAGCACTAGATATTACGGGTTTATAATACATATTTCAAGGGCATATTTCGAACTTTTTAAATCCTATTTTGTTGTTTTTTAGCGCATATGAGCTCTTTAGAATATTAAGATTCAATATTTCACTTTATTTCCTAAAAATAATAAATAAATAAGAGCACGGACAAATAAAACAAACAATACGAGAAAGACTTCGCATGAAATTTTTTTTCTTTCCAGCGGCGATATCCCTGGTCAGATATGTTAAATAAGGATTTGCCCTGGACAATAGAGAATATGGCCAGGTTCCAAGGGAAGACTTGCGTTCGAATTTTACAAGAATTAGAACAAAGGGCAACGGAGAATGAGAAAAAGAAGGAGAAGGAAGATGATGATGATGATAGTTATGATGATGACGTCACACCTCCAGTTTTAACGAAAAGACCCAAATTAGAGACATATACAAGCATATCTCCATCGATGCCTCAGGTAAATATTAATATTAATAGACTTATTAAAACTAATCTAGAAGAGCAAGTAGTAAGGCAGAAAATAATTACACTAGTCGACAAAAATGAACATTTTTTCTTTCACAAGAATAAAGATATGAAATTCTAGAAGTATTTTTCATGCTGGATTCAAATATCATTTGATTTTAATTAAGTTTAGAGATTGCGGTGTAGGTTTTAGGTGAGACATTTTAAACTGAAGTTGTGTTTATATGTGGGGTTTCACTGGGTATATAGATTTTAATAGAAAATGTGCTCTAAAACGGCTCTTATTTAAAATCAAATTATTTTTAACGCGACACCCCGTAAAAATATGCACATATTTATAATACATATAAATTTTAAGTTTCAGCCCAATCGGAGGTCATTTAGACGTGCCGCAAACGGCTTAAAGTTTTAAAAAATCGAGATTTTAAAGATTTTTTTACTTTGGTCACCCCTAATACAATTTTAGATATCCCTGAATGCAAAAAACATGTATTTATGATATTCTATAGTTCTTTGGCTTTCTAAAAATCATTCATTCATCTGTTAATTATTAACAAAATTATGAACAAAAACGTCATCAAAGAAAAGAAAAAACACCAGTACACTCAAATGAACTAAAAAATGAACTTCTTTTTCTTTTACAAGTATAAAGAAAGATACGAGATTCTAGAAATAATTTTTTTTTATAATATTATATAAAGTTAGTGCCCGTGAGTCAATGCTCAGAGAGGATACATTAGCTTCTCGTGGATAGGGTTCGCTTTTTAATTCAATTGAAGTCCATTTTTTTCGACCAGTGAGTGTACTTGTGTTTTTCTTTGATGACGTTTTTGTTCATAATTTCGTTAATAATCAACAGATTTTTACGAATATATAGAATATCGTAAATATATGTTTTTTTTCATTCAGGGATAACTAAAATTGTATAAGGGGTGACCAAAGCAAAAAAAAACTTAAAAATCTCGATTTTCCTAAACTTTAAGCCGTTTGCGGCACGTCTAAATGACCTCCGATTGGGATGAAACTTTAAATTTATTTTACAAATGTGGATTTTATAGCTGGATAATCGTTGATAGGTAAATAAAAGAAGAGCAGCTAAAATTATTTCATTTATTGACCCACTAGGCTGACGTTTCGGTCTTGATCAAGACCATCCTCAGAGCTTGCGGGCTGTCAATATAGGCATACAAACAAACTCTGAGGATGGTCTTGATCAAGACCGAAACGTCAGCCTAGTGGGTCAATAAATGAAATAATTTTAGCTGCTCTTCTTTTATTTACCTATCATTTAAATTTATATGTATTATAAATATGTGCATATTTTTACGGAGTGTCGCGTTAAAAATAATTTGATTATTTTAAATAAGAGCCGTTTTAGAGCACATTTTCAATTAAAATCTCTTTTTCTCTATATCCCTAAAACTGTGCCTGATGGAAAAATTCTAACTAGATATCTGAATTCAGAATGAAAAAATGCACTAGGTTCACTAAACAAATTTCTTGTGGAAAAAAAAACCTTGTCGACAAGTGTAATCAAAAAGCCGATTGATTTAAGCTCTGCTCTTATCGCTTCTTTAGTCATTTATCGCAGCTCCAACATAAAATACCTTTGGTAATAGAAAGTTGTGCGCTCTGCGACCAAACACGCCAGATTTTTTTTTCAATTTTGGACCTGAGTGCTGGTTGTGGTGATTCTCTATGACTTTTACATTAACAGATTACAGAAGAGAAAATCAAACAATGTGAATGCATCTCAGCTTCGGCTTCGAGGAAGCCTCCGGAACTTGCTCTCGTTCCATCCACTTCAAAAATTCCATCCAAGCTAGAAAACAATCCACAACGAAGACGAACTCCCCCGATTTTACCTGTAAGAAAACCCCCAGCGCAAACGTCAACGCCAACCTCAGCGCCAACGCCTCCGCCTCCGCCAACGCGCAACGTCAAAACTTTATATATGGTAAATATGATATCACTTTATTTTTCCTCTCTTATCCAATTTACAGATTCATTCTTGCTGATAAGATGCCTATTTAAAATGTTCGAGTCTTTTCTTTTTTTGTTCCTTTCAAGGGAATTTCAAATGTTTTTTTTCTTTTTAGAGCGAGGAGACAGCGCCCAAGAAGCGGCCTAAGAGGAAGAGGGCAGTCTCCAAAGCAGAGATATTAAAAAAAGTATTCTACAATAAGCGTTGGCGACTTGAGCATAAAAAACAAATTATTCACTCACTGACTTGAATATTTTGATTGTTATGTTGCAAGGTTCCTTTGCCTCCTGGCGTAGCTCGTCCTCTCCCACCTCCGGCTCCTTCAAATCCACGATGGAGATATCATCTTCCTGGACCTCCGCCACCACCCCCTACTGGCGCCGGTGCTGCTCATCTGCCTCATCCTCCCAATTCTTTCTACAACGGCTCGCCTGTGATACGTCCCTGGATTCCTGCTCGATTCCCACCCAAAACTCACGCTGGTGGGCCTCAACCAGCATTCCTTTCTCATTCATCAGCCTTTCATAAAGGTATGCTCTTCTTATTTATAATCTGCTGAAATTTGATAAAATCTAATTGAACAAAACAATTACCCTCAGGTACATGTTGCAAGCGTTTATTGAAATTAATATTAAATTGAACACTTTATGTACATTTCGGCATTGCTGCCATCTTGATTAGTATTCAATTTAATTTTAATAAACCCTGAAAGCATGTAACCTAGGGTGAATGTTTCAACTAGTGCCCACGGCGAATAATTTAAATCTTATACGCTCTTCTTCTTCTTCCTCGCTCTTTTTTCATTATTTATTTATTATTCATTTATAGATTTTTTATAAACACATACTTACATTGTCATATAAAAAACTAAATAAATTATTTTTTATACATCTTATATTTTGATAATATTTTCTACATGTTTCCTTTCACTCTCTGTCCATGGTATGATAATAATAAAAATTTGAGGCATTATCATGATGAGCTACGTGCAATTGTGTATGCCCAATATAACTTGGCGAGGATTAATATATTTTTCAGACATTAACCTGGCCCTGAAGATGGTCTCATATGTGACCGAAACGTCGGCCCTGGTTTCTTAATAAATTGAAATATTCACTAGCTGCTCGGTCATTCTTTCTACCTATTTGAATACATATTTCCTTTAAAAGAAATTCTCAAATTTCATTAAATTTAGAAAAAATATTTTAAAATATTTCCAATCAAAAGACGGCATTAATAAATTCTTGCATGACTTTGCCTGGCATCCGCCTTTTCGTTTATCCACGCAAGCTGGATGCCTTTTGAGCCATCAAACAACAACTGCATATTTGTTTACTTAGGGATCTGAGCTTACAATAAATTTATAAGAATTTTTGCCATCTTTTCAGACCTGAATGGATCTCTGGTAAATTGCCGAATAATCTGCAAGACGCCCCAGATGTTGCCAAGTAATCTGCCTTTAGTTGCTTCTCCTCATAGACCTTCAACTTCGTCTCCATCAGGATGCGCTGCACCTCCTCCTCCTCCTCCTCCTCCTACTTCTCTCACGGATCCTCTGCCACTGCCTGGATCCTCATCATTATATCGATGTAATTAATAACCGATTTGCAAGTAAATCTATTTATTTATTTAAAAAATGAGCCCAGCAAATGAACGAACAACTTCTCAAGAGTCTATTCTCTAAATTTTTATTAACTTTTTTATTTGTTTGATTTTAAAATTGTATTTAAAATTAAGTTGAATTTTCATTTTAATTTTTCTATTTTACATTTTAATTTTATATTCTTATATTAAAATATGTATTTAAAACTTCAATTGAATTCATTTTTGAAGATAGTCAAATCCTCTTAGATTAATTTAAATTAATTAATCTACGATCTTTAAATTTGTCTATTCTATTTACTTAAAATTTCTTTCCTGCAATTTTGCACTTTTTTCCTAACGCAGTTTTACACAAGTTTTTTTGTTAGTAATGTATTTATTTCAGAACTAATTGAACTCAAATTAATATAATAAAAAATAAAGGGTCGGACTAAGCCGAGCGCACAACTTTGCCCACCCATTATTCAAGAAAAAAATATTGCCCCCCCCCCCCTAGAGCCCCCTAAGGGTCCGATGTTGTACATATTATATAATCATTTTACTCGGGAGGAAGTCTAGTTTCTGAATATATAAAAAAAATTATAGGTTATGTGAGAAGAAACTTTTGTCCCCCCCCCCCCTAAGGGTCCGATGTTTACCAAAAGCTTTTCAGTTCTAGGCCTCTACCCCTAGTTTATGTGTGCAAAATGTCAAAACAATTGAACAAATAGTTTTTGAGTTTTCGTTGACGAAAAAAATTACCACAGACATACACACACACACACACACACAGACATCATTCCAAAAAGTACTTAAATGGATTCAGGGGACCTCAAAACGCATTTTGGCAGCTTCCGAAAAATTTCGATTTTTTTTACGATTACATTAACTTTACCTGTCCAACCTACGGTTGATGGGCAAAGTTAATAACTGTATACAAGAAAATTACGCACTTTTTTCTTAAAAACCCGTAGACCCGTGATTAATGACTGCCCTGGCGGACAAAAGTATCAAATTCTCTTTGGGATCACAGCCGGAGGCGCCTTGCAAAGTGTTGCCCTCTAGTGGCAGCTCTTTGAACTCATAAATCCAAGAGTTTAATGCATAATGAATCAGTCTGTGTGTGTGGGTGTGATTAAAGATATAAGACAATCAGATATTAGTTTTGAGTTTCCCAGGAACCAAAAATGTGGGTCGGGAAAAAGATTAACCCGTGTGTGTGTGTGTGTGTGTGTATGTAGCAAAAAAAAAAAATCATAAGAACGAAAAAAGCTACGAGGTTGAAATTTAATATTTAAATTGGGTGAGTTTTTAATTATAGACCACATTTTGTATTAATTATTTCTTTTTGAATAAAATTAGCCAAAGAGGGCTTGTATAAAATCTTTACTAATGTACTTTTTGAGTAATATTTTCCTTTTTCCCAAAATTCGTTCTAAAGATTTTGATTATATTTTATAAATCATTTCATTTTTAGATACTCTTTAAAAATGCACCTTAGAAGCACACTTTGGTATCCTTTTTTATTTCTTCTCGGCTGCTGAGGCTATTAGGAGTGGTCCTAAACTATATGTCAAATTACTTGATTGTATCTTGACTATGAAAATAGCAAAAAAAAAAAAAAAAAAAAAAAATTTTAACAACAAAAAACTCATTTGTCATCATATTGTTACATTAAATAGAATACGTAGTAGGACCTAACAACAACTATGTATACCAAAGGAGACTTAACTCTCTCCCACTAGAATAGTTCACTGAGGATGGGCGAATAAATTTTGCCCGAAACGTCTGGACATTCAAAGGGAATCGAGAGCGTTTTTATTTCTTGGCTGCCTGCATTTATATCCTTCCTCAATATATTTCCAGCCATTAAACATTATTATATATGTCAAAAATGTAAAGGCAGATAGAGGGGACAAAAATAAGCAGATTTCATATAAGAATGTTTATGCAGTAATGCCGCCTTGAGCCAGTAGAGAGCGCTGACGATTGCGCTTTATAAAAGCGCCCGGCTTGCATTCATCATGCATCGTTTCACCAATATGTGTACGGTAATATCTTCCTGATATCTTCCAATGCCAGTTCCACGCCTGGAGAATAAAATGATCCAATGTGGGGCGTAACTCCCGTTGATGACGCTCGAATGTTCGAGGATCCGGCTGATTCCTATCCGGGAATCGTTCCCTCTAGATCTTTGAGCAGCTGACCAATTTCCTTTGCTCTGGATCGGTAATGAATCCAGCTACCGAAGCGCTTTTATACGGCGTATAGTCACTGTATTAAGGGAACGTACAAGTATTACGTAACGCAATCTTTGAAGATTTTTGCCCCCCCCCCTTCACCCCATGTAACGCGCCATAACATTTTTCTGGATAACCTCCCCCTAGACGTTACGTAACGCTCTAGTGGCCATTTTTATCTAACAAGTAAAAGTCACAATTATGTTGCGCAAAGTATCGAAAAGTCGCTATAATACCAGTTACGTAACGCGTTGTTCAACCCCCCTCCCCCCTTGTAACGCATGGTAACCTTTTACCAGACCCCCTCCCCCCAAAATTGCGTTACATAATACTTGTACGCTCCCTAACATAGTTTGGCCATGAGGGTAAGATCCGCCATTTTGTTTCCTTTTTTGGCGGGAATGGCACAAATTCATTTGTTTGTATTTACCCTTTTTGTAATGACATCTGCATGATTTTGTTTTGATTTTTCTTTCCAAAATTTACGAAAAATGTCCTTTTCTTCTGTAATTATTTCAAAGACTATTCAGTTTTCGGGTAAATATCAAAGAATAAAAAATTTTTAAAATTGAGTATTTTATCATAATATAACAAAGAAATTGAAAATTTCGAAATTTCTGAAAAAACTTATTAGGTAAAGTACTACTTCCACTTCCAAGTGACGTATTTACTCCAAAAGTTGATAGAAGCCTACAATTTTAGTGTAAGGAGCATTTTTTTTTTTTTTCTTGGAATGGGTGCATAAGGTCCGAAGACCTATAATGACCAATAGTCACATGCAGCCAGCATATACCAAATCTAGCTGCTTTGGTTTTTAAGCAATCGTGTTCACACACACACACACACACCCAGACGTAATTCCAAAAGAATATAAGAGAAAGTCTTGGGGAAGTCATTCCCCATATTTTTCCTATCATTCCATTTTACCGCGCAGCGGTAAATTCTAATTTGAAAGTTTGAACCCCTGTACCAGGTAGATTCCGAACGGCTAATCAAATCTGACTAAATCTGATGTCAATTTGTGC
The DNA here is from genome assembly GCA_023213315.1 of Euborellia annulipes. Taxonomy (NCBI): domain Eukaryota; kingdom Metazoa; phylum Arthropoda; class Insecta; order Dermaptera; family Anisolabididae; genus Euborellia; species Euborellia annulipes. The sequence goes on from JAKCPI010008092.1 coordinate 19,672, forward strand.
AGAAAGAAAACCTCTAATGGAATAAATAAAATATCCAGAGTAATTAACTCCAAAATCAATTTTTTTTTTTTCGAAAAACCTCATTTCTTTAACCCTTAATGGATAAAGGTTTGGCCACACCTGTCATATATTGTTGCTATGGAAATGTATGAACATGTTTGTTAATGGGAACAAAGTTAAACAAACAATACTTTCTCTCTATATATTTTATATATTGGTAAGAAAAAGTAAAACTCGTTTGAAGTCTGCCCATAGACGTATAAGAAATTTGCATTAAAATAAAGCCACTCAATTTTTTTTTTTTTAATTTTTACTTCTTAAAACGTTTAAACGAGATGAGATGTCAACTCGCTCACTTCGCTAAAAGTTTCTTTAAATAAATATGTCGAAAAGCTTTTCCGGGTTTTTTGAAATTCACATCCTAAACCTCTATTCTGGATAAAGTTTCTACCGTAGGCTCTAGCCCTAGTTGAAATATTTTGAAAATTAAAATATGCAAATAAAACACTCAGTTATTGGTTCCAAGTTATTTATTAATTATAAATCTGCACTTATTAAGTATTTAGACACTAGCGCCTAATTCTTTTTATTTAATAAAAGAAGATCATAATTATTTTTTATTTTTTCTTTTTAACTTCGAGCCTCTTGGAGCAGCTCAGGATAGGCTCCTATTAAGAAATAGAAATAGGGGGCAAATAGCCATATGATGCAACACAACAACTTTTCCAGGAGCCATTTGATAAATAAAAAATATTCATCAGACTACCTGGGGTTCGAACCCGGGCCCCTTTTTTCGGGAAAATGCCCCGGCCTTTTATTTCAATTAACGGGACGTTGCACAGTGGTCTAGATTGAAAAAAAGTTGGCCAAAAGTCGAAAAAAATAATAGTCACAGAATGACTTCAGTCCCATATAATCTTGTAGAGGGATAGTTGGTGCATGTAAATCCATAAGGAAAGTGCGATATCTTTTATAGTTCAGGCGCTACATGAGTTCAAAGTTAGCGTTTTCGGCAGCGCGCGAGCGACGCGCAGAGGCTCTGAAATATCAATGTTTGTTTAAATGCATATAACTCTTTACTCGAGTTTCCTTTTTCAATTCTGTTTGAAGGAGGGTGTTAAGAAAAGTATGTAGAATATTTACTAATGTACCGTTTTCATTAATTTATACTGGCCTTTTTTAGAAATCGTGTCAAAGTTGCGTTTTCATAATGGATTTTTTTTGTAAAAACTTTTTCCTTCAAATAGCAAAAAAGTTATGAACCCAGCGGGGCCCACGAAACTGAGATATGGAATATATAGTTTAAGATGTCTTGTAATAGAATCTGCAAAAAAAATCCTGCCCCAACTTGCCCCCCGAATTTTGAGGTTAAAAATAAGCGACGAGAGAGCTTTTTTTTATATTTACCCTATATGCCGTATCTTATTTCAAATTTTTGAAATATTATTGTGTAGAAATATAATTTTTATTATTTTTTAGTTAAATAAGAGCTTATTATATGAGAAAAGTATTTTTATTTTAAAATTAGATAGCATTATGTATATTTTTGAGCCCCGGCAGGCAGACTCTTTGTTAGTCTACGAGCTTTTTTTTTGAATATTTTTATATAGGGTGTCTTATTGCAAAGTATTATTATATTTTTGAAATATTATTGTGAATAAATATAATTTTTCTTACTTTAATTAAATAAAAGTTATAATATATATTTTTAAAAATAAATATCATCATGACGGAAAAGCGTATTGATAAAATAATCTAACTGGTCGAGAACTGTTTGAGATTATATTAAACGATGTGAACTAGGTCTTGAACACGTTTCTTAAATGTTTGGACCAACATTTTGCATAATTTTATATACCCAACAATATTTGACGAGTGATCCGCCATATATGATCCGCCATTGCAATTTATTAAATTATATAAATATTATAAAATTTGTAATCAGCGACATCGAAAACGCTTATATACCAATTTTCAATCAAATCTAAAACTTTTTTCTATTTTTGGCCAACTTTTTTTCAATCTAGACCACTGTGCGTTGCGGGAAAACTTTATTTTCCCAGCATCAGTCCCGGAGTTGTTAAAAGGGCACAAAACATTTATTATGTAATCTATTTATGGGCTAGTTATTCATTGACTTGTTCAGTGAGAATGATTATATTATAATTGATTTGTTATTTTAACCTTTAGTACCAGGGATACTTTATAATATTCCAACTTCAAAGGACATTTTGTTAATTTATAAAAAAAAAAAAAACATTCTACCCTCTGATTAGTGCGTTTTAATTAAAGGCTTTAGTCTTAGGAAATTCCGCAGACGTCATTTTGCGTTTTCTTTTATGTAGCATTTCTTGCCATTCAACAGAAACACACAGCACATAACTGCTTTCCATTCACATACTTTGCACCATGTCCATGCCCAGCAGGGGCGGCGCGTCCACTAGGCGAACTAGGGCGGCAAAAAGCAAAAATCATTGTGTGGTTTTATGAAACCACGATGCAAGTGAAACTTTTTTCGGATCGTAGGCGTTTAACTGAAAATTTTCAGAAAATTATTCAATTAAGGTTATTAAAATCGCGTTTTTAATCTTAACTTAACAATTGGAAAATAGGAAATCAATAGACGCCTTCGGCGGGCGGCGCGGCTAGCCAGGAGGGCTTCGCCCCCTGGATTATATATATACAGTAGGGTGGCCGCAAAAAACAAAATTTTTTAATTTCTTTCGGCCGAACCTCCTAAAAGTTGTCTTTTGGCTAGAAAATGATAATGGCAAAGTTTTAGCTAAATTGGGTAACGTTAACCCGTGCCTCATCGGGGTTAAAATTTTGAAAAAGTGCGATTTTATCTAAAAATTCGCAGGTTTTACTTCATAAAACGAAAACCAAGTATCGTAGAAAAATTATTCTTGGCTCATTTCATAGCAAATTTAATTCTCTTGAGGTTTTATAATAACTATTTTTTCATTAAAACGTATAGATTTAGAGATATTTACAAATTACCATTTCGGTTTTGATATATTGCTCTTTCTGAAAAATAAATGGAAAGTCACATTATAGACCATTCGATATAACATTTTGCCGGAAAAATATTTCGAAGGGAATGAAATTTTTACTGGTTATTTGGGGGTACTCTAGAATGCCAATCCTAAGTTTTTGACCTCGAGGACCATGTGGGGGGGAGGGGAGGGGGGACAAAAACCTCAAAAATTTGAGAATTCTTCAGTTTTTTGCTTATATCTTGTAAACTATTCATATTTTGTGAAATATAGCATAATTCAAAGTTGTAGAGCATTAAATTTGCTAAAATTTGGTACATAAAATGAATTCGTAGACCCAATACTAACGGCCGGTCAAAATTAAATAGAATTTTACTTTTCGAGAAAATTTATCTAAATTTGACCGGTCGTATTACGATTTATATTCGGTTTACAAATTCGTTTTATGTACCATATTTTAGTAAATCTAGTACTCTACAACTTTATTTAATGCTATGGTGGAGATAATATGGTTAGTTTACGCGGTATAACGAAAAACTGAAAAAGACCAACATTTTTGTGGTCTTACTTTTGACCGACCGTATTTCGGTTAATATTGAGTTTACAAATACATTTTATGTAGGTAAGCTTAGTAATCTAATCCTCTACAACTTTGTATAGGACTAGGGTAAACAAAATATGTTTAGTTTACGAAATATATGAGAAAAACTGAAAAAAGTTAAAGATTTTTGAGGTTTTTTCCTCCTCTACCCCCTCCAAGTTAAGAGAGGGTCGTCCAAGTCGAAATGGTAATTTGTAAATATCTCTAAATCTATACGTTTTAATGAAAAAATAGTTATTATAAAACCTCAAGAGAATTAAATTTGCTATGAAATGAGCCAAGAATAATTTTTCTACGAATCTTGGTTTTCGTTTTATGAAGTAAAAACTGCGAATTTTTAGATAAAATCGCACTTTTTCAAAATTTTAACCCCGATGAGGCACGGGTTAACGTTACCCAATTTAGCTAAAACTTTGCCATTATCATTTTCTATCCAAAAGACAACTTTTTCGGCCGAAAGAAATTAAAAAATTTTGTTTTTTGCGGCCACCCTAATATACAGTAGATTGAAGATTTGAATATTTTAAATTATTTTAAAAATTATATTTTATCAATTTAAAAATTGAATTATTAAATCTCACAATTATTTTTTTATAATTCGTTATATATATTAAATTTCAACTTTCTTATTTTTGTCGTCACGGATTGTGACGTCATAGCTTGTAGCGTCATGGCTTTTTACGTCACCTCGTTACAACGCGACATGCTGATAGAAGAACCAAAAAATTCGTAGTGATATAATAAAAGTTTCACTTTAAAAAAAATTTTGGTTCCGCAAACGGCACCCGAAAAAATTAGGTTCTGCAGGCGGCAAAAACAAATTTTGGTTCCGCGCTAGAGAAAATGTTCCGCGGGCGGCAAAAATTTTAAAATTTGGTTCGCAAGAAATGTTCCGCGGGCGGCAAAAATTTTGTGTCTCTAAAAAAAAGGTAAAAAAATTTTTAAGGAGGGGGCGGCAAATTAAATTTTTAAAGTTTTTTTTTTTTGGGGGGGGGGGGGCGCAAAAAAAATATCTTGCCTAGGGCGGCAGAATAGCTTGCGCCGGCCCTGATGCCCAGATAGCACAGTACGTCTTATGTACGTACATAAGACGCACAGTTCGTCTTATGTATTTACATAAGACGCACTGTGCTATCTGGGTGGTGTCACAACTTTGCTTTGTCGGTGTAGGCATAAAATTGAGTATTCTAACTCTCTTTATTTTCCTTTTAAGGCTTTTGGTGTCGGTGTCGGCAATTCAAGATTGCCGACCCCGCAGCCCTGTTTTGGACAAAGGTCAAGGCCTTAGGGCTTTGTATGTATTTATGGCATTTTAAGTTTAATGAGTTGATCTTCTCGTTTTTTACTTTTTTAATTTTAAAGAAATTTATTCTTTTTTTTTTTTTAAATCAATTCTGAATAAAGATTTAAAAAAGGATATTAAAAGTCACTGTATTTATTTAAAACATTTTTCTTTTTAAAGAGTTTTTAATAAAAAAAAAAGGAAAAATTCCCGGCCACAGTCGGCGGGCGCATTCTCGATTAAAGCAACCCGTAGGGCGTGCGGAATAACTGACGTCCTCTTCGTCTTCGTCTTCGTCTAAAGATTTTTTTTTTTTTTTTTTTTTATCCCAAACAGAGAAACTTTATTTTTTTCGAGAGAGATTTTCTTTTGATTAAACAAAGATTTGTTTTCTTGAGTGCGAGAGAGAGAGGGGGGTGGGGGGGGGTGATGAACCTTCGGAAATTTTTTTTATTGAACAAGGGATCAGCATGATCAGAAAAGAAAAGGAAAAGTATTATATTTGCGAAATGAACTGAAAATCGAGAGGAAAAACGAAGGCATAAAAAATAAAAAGGGTTTTAGGGTTGGTTCGAGGGCAAATTGACAACAAACAAATCGCATATCCAAGTGGCTACCAATATGAGAGAGAATACTATAAATAATTAAATAAAAAGCATAGCAAGTAGCCTAATTGATTAATCAAAATCGGTAAAGCCAATTTATGATTATGAAATTAAAAAAAAAAAAAATAATTAAACGTGAGTTAAACCTTTCACATTTGCTGATTCTTGTTTTGGATCAAACTGTGGTTTATTTATATAAATATTAGGTTTCGGGCACGTTCTATGATAGTATCTGAAGAAGGATACGGAAGCGGCTGAAACGTTGCATTTTATACAAATAGACCAGAGTTTAAAGAATTTTTAAGATATAATAGGATGTTTGCTTCTCTGAAGAGGGTGGAGGAGGGGGGGGGGTAATATCCACTCCCCATCAATGGCAAGGAGAAAATTTTGATTTTTTTATTATGTATTGACATAAAAAACTGGTGTGATAGCCGCACAGCACACAACTCTCTCTTGAATAAGCGTGCTTGTCACACCAGTTTTTTGTGTCGGCCTAACCCACATTTCACTTTTTTGGTTGATATTTAAAAAAATGCCGTAGTGTCCTAAGCCACCTTTTCGTTTTTCAGCCTGATTTAATAGATAGATGCAAAGGCAAGTGAAATGTGGGTTGGGCCGTTCGGGCGCTCAACGCCTCATTTACCCGAGTAGTTTGGCAACCTACATGTACGTATTTCTCTTATGAAGAAGAAGAGTAAAGTGGGCTCTCAAAATGAGAATATCCATTTTAAAGAGCATCTAAAAAAATAATTGATTTGTGAATTTTATTGAATTTTAATCAAAATCGTTAGACGCGAATTTTGTGAATTCGAAAAAACTGAAAAGCTGAAAAATTATCAGTAAAGTGCTAGTTAGTACTCTTTGGCCTCGTGCCAAGTGCCAGGGGGAATGAAATATAAAACCTCGTAGCTCATTTGCTTCATACTCTATTTGGAATCGAGACTGAGAAACAGCAATCACAAAACGTGTATTTCCATAAAAATCTCGACAAGGAATTTTTGATTTGAATTTAATACTATCTCTCTATATACAGTATTAACATACTGCATATATAGGTAAGAGAAAGTAAAAGCTATAAAAATGCAATGAATATAATTTTATATTATTAACCTAATTCTATTTTTTTCTTTCCTAAGAATATAGATCTCTTTGTTGAATGTCTAAAGCCATCTGGCGGAGATTTCACACAGTGGCGTAGTGAGCTTAACTCGCGCCCGGGGCACAATACCTTTTTAGCGCCCCCCCCCCCCACCATTCGAAAACCATATACAGGGGCGTATATAGAAATTTTTTTAGGGGGGCCCCGAACTCAAAAAATTTTCCAATTTCCTGCCTGCGGAAAATTTTTTGCCCTGCTGTTAAGGTGCGCGTCTCGGGGTGCTAATTTTGGGAGTTTGCGGCCACAATTTTGAAGCTATCGACCTCAAATTTTTTTAAATTAAAGCTATTTAAAATATCTACAACTTTTAGAAGCCCTTTTTTTGATTTTCAAAAAAAAAAAATTTTTTTTAGATTAATCGCATTAAATAAAAGATATTAAAAAAAAGAGCTCTATAAGTTGTAGATAATTAAATTAGTAATCATTGTGTTAAAGAATAATTAATTTTTTTGCCTTTAATTAATTAGCTGGAAAGTCTGGAATGAAATGGATCAAGTTGCGTGTATTCTAATGGGGGAACACTAACGCCATCTGGTGCCGCCTCGAGTCAATCGTGCTTTAACGGTTTTCCGAGACGCGCACCTTAAAATCATTTTACCTTTTTTTATGGAGGCTAAATTTTGCGGAATTTTTTCCCCTTCCTGCGGAAAAATGTTATTTTTTTTGCGGAACCAAATTTTCCCTTCACGCCGAAAATTCTTTTCCCGGACATTAAAATTATTTTTTGTTTTGCGGACCATTTGGCGCCCCTTTGTGAGTAGCGCCCGGGGCATGATGACCCCCCTTGCCCCCCTCCCCTCGCTACGCCACTGATTTCACAAACTATTTTTATAACTTGTTATAGAAATGTTTTTTATCCTTTTAAAATGGAATAACAAACAACATAAGAATGAAAGAAAATGTTAAGAAATATTTATTATATCGACACCTCGTCGACGTCCAGTCTTTTTTTTCTGTTAAATATTAAGAGCTCTTTGAATGAAAAGAATAAAAAAGAGGAGGGTGAAAAGGGGGGGGGGGAGATTAAAATTGACAGCTCTGCTAAGTAGAAAGAGAGTGAGGAAGGTATACGAAGTAGACTAGCTGGCTGGCTGGTTAGCACCTTGTAGGGTGCTTGAGGTCGTTAGAGAGAGAGAGAGAGACCCTTTCTCTCTCTCTCTCTCCCCTTCGTTCCCTAATAAATGTATACCCGAGCGTGTGGTTCAGAGAGAGAGAGAGAGAGATGAAGTGAAGGTTCCAGCCCCCTATTTGAGGGCGGGGCGAATACAATGGCGGCTTCTCTCTCTCCCTCTCCCTCTCTGCAAAGTGAATCTAAAAGGATAGATAGAAGAGAAGAGAAGATGCTCTCTCTCTCGCTCTCTCTTAATTAACAAGAGCCAAACCCACCGAATTAGTCTATCTCTTTCTCTTTCTCTCTCACTCTCTATTTCATCAAACACCTAAATATTATTAACTTCATCCGATTGTCTCATATTTTTCTGCATGAAAAGAGAAGTGATGTCGATTAGTTATTTTAATTTGTATCGGTTGGCATTCTTTCATTGTTGATTCTGTCAAGGTTATGACTTTCTATTACTCTATATGCTAATATGTGAATGATTCAAAGCAAATGTGAGTGGGCCAAGTCCAAAAGTAAACAACTTTCTTATTTTTCCCTTCTTGGAGATATGAATTTATTTGGCTCCGAGGCCAGGCATGCCTTCTGGAGCACAGAATCAAATTATCGTTATGCATTAGGTGGAGGAGCAGTCACTAAATAGACTCTGTATGCAGGTTCAATCACCGGAGACGTTTCGGTGGCCTTCTTCAGTGATATTGATCACCAGTGTAACCATCGATAAAAAAAATATTTTTGACCTGGGAATAACACATTTGTAATATTTTGATGACAATGTTTAGGCCTAATGCCTACACTGACTAACTCCCTGCAAAGGACTGAAGAAGGCTCTTAAATAAAAAGAACCGAAACGTCTCCGGTGATTGAACCTGCATACAGAGTCTATATAGTGGCTGCTAGCCACTACTCCCAACATTTTATACATTAGGCTATGTTAGAGCTTTATAATCGCATATTTTCCACAAATTGACATCACGATTGTCCCCACGAAATTTTTCAAATCTATATACATACCGTATATACGGGTATATAGCCAATATCTATATTTTTTAATTAAGTTCTAAGTCTATATCTTTGTTTGAAAAAGTGTATCGCATAAATAAAAGATATAAAAAATCTGATGTGACTGAAGCACAGCACACAACTTTCTCTTACCCTTCGATAAGAGAAAGTTGTGCACCGTGCTGGTACCACCAGATTTTTTGTGTCAAGATATATTTAGTTTCCCATACATGGGCGTCCGCAGGGGGGGCAACCAGGCACTTGCCCCCCCCCCGGAAAATTAAAATGATACAAAAAAATGTATAAAACAAAAAAACCTTTCACAGTATACATCCACCTTGCCGCGGTGAGAAAGCTTTAAATACTAAGAGATGTATAACATTATTAATATCAAAATACGTTTTTTTTAACTTATCTGGAAGTGACTTGTCCCCCCCCCTGCAAAAAATCCTGCGGACGCCCTTGTTCCCATAGCACCTTAGTTTCAAACTTGCATTTTAAATGTTGATTGCTTTGAAATAAACTATGGTTATTTTTTAAAATTTTAATCTCATATTTGGACATTTTATACACAATATAGAATGTGACCAGCGATTCTGGTCTCGGTATATATAGAATCGTAAATAAATACAAAATTTCATAAGAATTGGAAAAAAAAAATTTAAATGCGTAAAAAGTTCCAAAGGGGGACCCCCTTTTGAATCGAAATTAACATACAAATCCCCATATGGGGATTTAACATTGGACCTATGGAAGAACGAGGCGGAAAGTGAATTTAAAACGAGTAGAAAGAGAGAAGGTAATGTATGCAAGTGCGAGAGAGATAGTCGCTTAAAGGAGCTGGTTTCTGCCCATCTTCTTCCCAACAAACAATGAGTGACGTCATCCATTTTTCTCGGAAACAATTAAAGACAGAAATAAATTAAAATAAAAAGAAAAATGCCCTCGAGGCTTGGTGTAGGGGTTAGCGTAGACCAAACGTCGCGGGTTCGGACCCCAGGCAGTCCGATGATTTTATTTAAGCCATTTGGATACCAAATGACTTAAATAAAAATATCTTGTCTAGTTTTCGGTTTAAAATTAAATAAAAATGCCTGGACCCCTAATATGTATATGAATCTCTATAACGGATATCGTAAAAGTCTTAAATGGCCTAAATTGCCGAAAAGACTGTGTGAATGTTAGAGTGAATCAGAATAAAGCGTGAGTGTTTAAAAAAAAAAAGTTTATAAATTTTCCACCTTGAATTCGTATGTATCGTGTTGCCAATCAGGAGGCTTTCCAAGACACACTCGCTATGTAAAGCTTGCATACACATTTAGGCCAACATTATAAAAAAAAAATAAATATTTTCATAAATAAATGTTATCTCCATCAGTTAAGCCTGATAATAATTTTTTTCTATATTTTATCCCAGAGAAAAGACAGTAAACCTTTTTACAGGTAACTTATGGCGGTCATAAATAAAGCAAAAAACAAAATTTTATTTTAACGAAACGGACGACGACGACGACGATCAAATATTTGTGGTTAGTAGAGGGGATTTAATTCTATCCTAAAGAACTTATCTAAAGCAAACGTTTGGCAGATTAAAAGAGAGAGTGAATGCATTCCATGGGGGGGGGGGGGGGGCTAGAAATAATAAATAAACTTGGCTAGATTAGCTTTCAACTCTTTTGTGAATTTTCTAGAAGATGTTGGCGGCCCTGTGACAACTCAACATCTCAACATCCCCCCAAGGTAGAAAATACCTTGTGAACCAGAGTGGAAAAATAGGAGCATTTCTACAACAAACGGCATCCTGGGCAGAGGCAGAGAACGGGCACGGGGACTTGCATGTAGGCCTGCGCAAAATATTGGGGAAAAAAATCGATTATATTATATTTGGGATCTGATGAGACTAAAAAGGCTAAAAAGATCCCGTGAAGGGAGGGAAAAAATGTTGCTAGAGAAAAAAAAATAATATTTTTCCCCATAATCGAACACCCCTACTTGGATGTCAACATCCTACATTCTACGTTGACTTCTCTTCTTCAGAGTCGTCGTGATCCTCATTTCTTCCGTGCTCTCAAAGCACCAGTTCTTGCGAACGAGATCTGCTCTGGAGTGTTCTTGCCTAGTTGGGTCTTTATTTGATCCGGCCATCTTGCCTGTGATCTGCCTCTTCTTCTTTGGCCGGTGTCTGAGCGAGTAGGGTGGCCCAAGTATTTAACGACCCTCGGAAAGACGCCGGTCCCGGTCCGCGTGAACTTCCTCTAAAAGCCGTCCACGGGATTCTTAGCATCCTCCTCCAGCATCACATCTCGAAGGCGTTTATTCGGTTGACTACGTAGGGAAAAATCTGGTGAGTCAAGCACAGGACGCCAGATTTTTAAAACACTTCTATTTTAGATGGGAGCAACATTTTAATTTATCGATTTCGCAAACGTCTAAATATGTTGAGATGAAGTTGAAGATTTGCTCTCCGAGGATGGATTTAAACAAAATGGAAACGGCAGCAGCTGGTGGGCAAATAAATAAAATACAAAATGTCCCGTGCTGTGCGAAATTTTATTTTTGAATGCTTAAATTTATTAGCGTTTTTTTGAACAATTGGTGAGTTGATGCCACACCACCCATTTGCGCAAATTAAACAGAATATCGCTTTTTATAATATAAAATATATATTAATTTAAATCACTTGAAAAGGCAAATAAATATTGAAAAGAAATACACATGATTGCATTCCCTAGTTAAATATTTATAAAAGCCAATATAAACGGAACATCCTCCTGCTATCCACTCACTCTACGCTAGCATCAGCATCAGCATCATTATAAATAGAGAGAGAGAGAGAGAGAGATGATTGTCTCTCTCTCTCTCTCTCTCATTATTATTATTATTATTATTTTAATTATGATTTATGATCAAATATTCCATAGTCTAAAATAAATAAATAATAACTGGTTAGTAGAGAATTTGTGTGTGCGTGTGTGGGGGGTGTGTGTGTGTGTGCGTGTGTGTGTGTAAATAAATACCAATTTGAAAATTAATTATCAAAACTCACTCAAATCATCATCATTGAGTTGATTTAACACCGAGTAATAAAAATTGTTATTGAAAAATCGCCGCAATTTTATTTTAAAATATTTTATATAAAAACATGGTGTGACTAGTCGCACACACTCTTCGGTTATTGAAATAGTTGTGTTCTGTGCTTGTCTCGCCATATATTTACGTAGTTTCCGTCGGATTTTTGTGCTTGATAATATTCCCTTAGAGTATGCACAATGAGTGGAGGGGGAAAAAGTCGATATTGACACTCGGTGCACTTCCCTATATGAATTATTCCCATAGAGAGAGAGAGAGACAGAGCTAAAAGTCTCCCTCCATCTCTCGGCCTCGATCTCGCTGATTTATAATATGTCGACACAAAAAATCTGTTGTGACGCCGCACAGCACACAACTTTCTCTTACCTTCGGGAATCGAAAGTTGTGTTCTGTGCTTGTCACACCAATGTCGACATATATTCGGAAGGTACTTAACTAAAATATAAAATTTCAACCTCCTAGCTCAATTCCTTCATGCAGACAGACAGACCATGTCGCGAAAACCACTTTTTTTGGATTCAGGGGCCCTCAAAACGTGTATATCCATCAAAATCTCGGCATCGAATTTTTGACATGAATCCAATACTTTCTCTCTATATATATTAACATATATATAGAGGTAAGAGAAAGTAAAAACGTCAAAATTCTTTCATTTGTTCATAGATTCCTTGAGGATTGATCGAAGACAAGTAGGCCCTATCTTTGTTCAATGCTTATTTGTTCCCCTTTGATGCTTGTTTTATCAATTATCTAAAAATTTTCTCCCTAAGAGTGAACATTTCTATTTCAAGTTGTTCAAACATGCATAAGCAAATTATATATATATAGAATGCACTCCACTTTTTTGTTTTGATTTACTATGAACCTAATCATCTTTGAAACGTCAAAACAACAAAAAGAAAAATGAATATTTTGTAAGAGCTCCTACCCAAGGAAAGAAAAATGACAACGAAATTTAATAAAATTTGAACGAGAAACAACAACAAGGAATAAAAAGTAATAAAAGGATCTTTGATCATTTACACACTCCGGCCTTGTCAACAAGTTTCTTTTTGCTTTTTTTTTAAATTATTTAAATAAAATTAACTCCATCCTCTTCATTTATGATTTTTATATATTTTCTTTAAATAAAATTCACTAAAGAAGAAAATATTATTGTATCAATAACAAAAATATAATGACAGTTAACAAAATGCATCAGCCTTGAGACAGAGAACATCGAAACGTTTTGTTAATTTTTTATTCAAGTCAATATAAATAGAATATTAAAAACGTTTAAAAACAAAGGAATGTACAAATGACAACTTTCAAATTAATTTTTGTTTCCTTACCTTGCTTGGTTGGGGCTTCATCAAGAAGGCGAGCTGCCGAAGGGAAGCCGAGGATGAGGTCACAAACACAAACACACGGATATAATTCTATCACGATCACGATGTTGAGTTAAAAAGAATTAAAATATTCTTTGACTTGGTTAAAATAATAATTAGCACATAACCTGTCAAACTTTGCAATCACAATTTTCTTTAATGCCAAATCGGATTTTAATAAATTTTATATTCACTTCAAAGCACATTTAATATACAATAGAATAAATATAGATAAACAGTTAAAATTAAAATGAATAAAATACCGAGAACGATTGACAATAATTATTGACAAATCACTTGACTTATTCTCTTTGATTATTTTGCTAGGCAAAGAGTTCATAGAGAGGGAAAAGAAGACAGCAACAAAAAGACATCAGAGACAAGTTAGCAAAGATATTAACAGATTATTAAAAATTTGATTATAGATCTATTGATAATAATTAAATATTTAATAATTAATTATTGGGTAATATTTTCTTATTGAATTGATATAAATAAATAAAAAAAAAATGTTTTGATTCTTGTTAAGATGTTTAAAAAAATGTATATAATTATAATAATATACCCATTTGGCCTTAAATAGGAAAGGAAAATAAATTAAAAAATCTGGTGTGACTGGTCGCCCAGCACACAACTTTCTCTTACCCTCGGTAATCCAAAGTTGTGCTCTGTGCTTGTCAGACCAGATTTTTTTTTTGTCGAGGTATATTCAGTTCCCGTCGATATATTAGAATTCAAGAACCAAAATTTATAAATATGGGAAAATATTTATATTTTGTTACCATGCCAACCATTCTATCTTTCCTATGACGTACCGGTACAAGAGTAAAGTGGTCTTCAAACAATTTTGAGAACAAAAGAAGAATATACATTTGAAAGAGCATCTAAAAAATAATTGATTTTTGAATTCTAAACAAAATCGTAGCAGCAGATTTTGAGAAAATCGAAAAAAACTGAAAAAGTACATCAGTAAAGTACTAGTACTTTTTGGCCGATTTTAATTAAAAGCTTATTTTCACGCCCTAGAGGGGTGCCTAACTTAAATATAAAATTTCAGCCTCATAGGTCAATACCTTCATGCTTTAAATTGAACCCAGACAGACCATGGCGCGAAAACCATTTTTTTGGATTCAGGGAACCTCAAAACGTGTATATCCATCAAAATCTCGACATCGAATTTTTGACATGAATGCAATACTTTCTCTCTCTATATATTAACATATATAGAGGTAAGAGAAAGTAAAAAGACAGTGTATTAATTGTAATGTAAAGGTTATTAAGATGAGATTAAAGAGTGTCCACACATTGAGTTTTGTAAATACATGTGTCTATTGATCTTAGGCCTGATCATGGTACAAATGGTGACCGAAACTTTATAATTGCGCAAACCAGTCGACAAGTTGAAATAAAAAAGATTTTATTTCTAATTCATTCTCACCTCCGGAATTGAGTTATTAATAGGTAATATTATACGTTTAGAAGGTCCTTTATTGAGAAGATATAAAATGTCTACAGCGAGGGTATCAATCAATATTTGCAGCATTGAACGAACCACTTGTGGTCGATCTCCCCTCCAATATTTAAGATCATTTTGATTGCAGGTGAAAAGAACGTTCCTTCCTCCCCTCGGGATTTACATAACTTATATCTTGGCTTGCAGGTAATCGAAGAGAGAGACATGGGAAAAAGGAATCGACAAAGGGAAACTATGTTTAGGCATTGAGCTATAAGCTAATTTGTGGGGGCAGCAACCAAGTAAGAGATCCGTCCAGTGAATGGAAAAGCCTTAGGCATATATTTGCTTTCTGCTTTCTATCCAACAAGACGAAAGAAAGAAAGAAAGAAAGAAAAAAGATGGGGCCAACGGAAGTGAAGAAACCTGGATGAGTGACCGCCGAGCCGACCTTCCTCTTTGCTTAGGCAGGCCTATCAGTATTTATGCAAAAAATTCTTTCTTTTTCAAGTCGTCTGTCTGTCTGTCTGTGATGTCTCGTCGAGGCCTCAATCGAGTCCGGGGCTATTATTGAATTGAATTTTTCGCTGGGCCATAAGGGCCTACAAAAAGAATAAAAACCAGCATATTATGGACGCCCTTCACACCAATTTTATTCCGGCATCTCGCCTGGTCATCATCAGTACACAAAAAATCTGGTGTGATGGTCGCACAGCTCAACTTCGGTAATCGAAAGTTGTGTTCTGTGCTTGTCACACCAGATTTTTTGTGTCGACATGTATTTAGTTTCCGACAGTACGGTTCATTCGATTTTCATTTTATTAGTATGGGAAAATATTTATATTTTGTTACCATGGCAACCATTTCCCCAGTGGCGTAGCGAGGGGGGGGGCAAGGGGGGGCTACTCACAAAGGGGCGCCAAATGGTCCGCAAAACAAAAAAATTTTTATTTTTATTATAATTGATTTCTGGAAAATATATTTTAAATGTAGTGACACTTGTAATATAATTATTCTCGACGAAAAAAAATGGCCGAAAATTCGAAAAGTTCCAAAATAAAATATTTTAAAAAATCTGGTGTGACTGTCGCACAGCAGACAACTTACTCTTACCAAAGGTACTGTATTGTGCTTGTCACCCCAGATTTTTTGTGTTGCCATACGTATATATAGTTTCCGTCGATATAGCTATTAGAAGATGAAATGAAAGTTATAAGTAGGCCTATGGGAAAATATCTATTTATATTTTGATACCCTGGCTTCTATCTTTAAAGTAAACTGGTCTTCATAAGATTTCAAACCCTTGGTTAAGAAGGCCGGCACTCTAGCCACTAGACCAAGCCCGAGGGCCCGAGCCCTGCTTATAAATTTCATTTCATCTTCTAATACTGTATATCGATGGAAACTATATATACGTATGTCGACACAAAAACTCTGGTGGGACAGTCACACCAGATTTTTAAAATATTTTATTTTGGAGCTTTTCGAATGGGGGGGGCGCTAAAAAGGTATTGTGCCCCGGGCGCGGGTTAAGCTCGCTACGCCACTGCATTTCCCCTATCTTCCCTATGAAGTACAAGAGTAAAGTGTGCTTCAAATGATTTCAATGGCAAAATGAGAATATACATTTTAAAGAGCATCTAAAAAATAATTGATTTTTGAATTTTGATCAAAATCGTTGAAACGAATTTTCAGAAAATCGAAAAAAAGTACATCAGTAAAGAACTAGTACTCTTTGGCCGATTTTGTTTAAAAGCTTATTTTCACGCCCTAGGGGGGATTTAACATTGGCAGAGCAGGAAACTCTGAAATACTTCACCAATAAAGTGTACTTCAAACAATTTTCACGAAACATTTTACTGATATAGGGTCTTTTAAAAGAGGGGTGGTCAACCCAAAAGATCTTGCGCTAGAGTGTCTCCGTTGCCTACTCGGGGATTTTTTTGTGGTTTTTTATGCCTTTTCCTCCTACATTTGTATATTATTCATATTATACAAAGGAGACGAATGTTTTCAAGTCAAAGGTTGAGGAAAGAGAGAGGGAAACCTAAGATTCTTTTTTTTAGTGAAAACGACCCTCGCCAGCAAGCAAAGAAGGATAATAAGATAAAGAGAGAAGGGGTTAGAAAACACAAGAGTGGCTTCGCTGTCTTTAA
This sequence comes from Euborellia annulipes, assembly GCA_023213315.1. Classification (NCBI taxonomy): domain Eukaryota; kingdom Metazoa; phylum Arthropoda; class Insecta; order Dermaptera; family Anisolabididae; genus Euborellia; species Euborellia annulipes. Next base: position 36,503 of record JAKCPI010008092.1, read on the forward strand.
AGCAAATGTTGTCTGTCTGTGAGGCTTCGCTTCATTCAATCAGAGAAAAGCTTTGATTTTTTTCACTTTCGGTATTGATCTCTTCTCCAGGTCTCCAGTCTTAAGCCTTAGAAATGCCTTCTTTCTTCCCCCTTACGGCCTCTTAATTTAATTTGCTTTAGATAAATAATAATTTGTATTAAAAAAAAAAAGGGAAAATTTAACTAAGCATAGGGAAACTCGATTATTTGGGCATCGATGTGATCCAGGGATTTAATCGGAACCCTCCCCTCTGGACTCTTGAGATTATCAATATCGACATTTGTCAACGTTTCTAACTTGTCGACCACGGGGGCGGATTTGGTTTAAAAATTAAAGTTGAAATATATAATTGGAAGTTTATTCCCCCCCCCCCCTTGGTCGAAAAGTTAGAAATGTCGACATATGTCAATATTGATTATCTCAAGGGGGTTATTTACAAAAATCTAGTAAATAACTGTCATTTACGTAAATAACTCGGGCGCGTCAGGCCAACTCCTCGAGAAAGAAATCTCAAATAAAATTCATCAAAAAAAGAGATTCAGTAGATCCATACTTATTAATTTGACATTTTATATTTCTTTTTTTAAATATTCTTTTAAATTTTCAAAAATAAGATGAGATGCTTTTAAAATGTTTTAATCCAAATTTTGTTTTTTTCTTTATATTATCAAATGCTTCTTCAAAGATATGTTTAGTATAAAATTAAATTGTAAATTTTTTCCTTCTTTTCTATTCTTCTTGTTATATTTTAGAAACCAAAACAAATATTGCTTTTGAATTTTCCTTTAAAATCTTGAGGATTCATATGCCAGACCAGATTCCACTTTTCGGTCATATACTGTATATTCTAACATTAATTTTCCATTTGTTTAGTTCCTTTTCTGAAATAAAAAAAAAATAATAATAAAAGCACAAAGCAAACTTAATTTAATTATCTGATATTAATTAATTAATAAAAGAAAATAATAAATATACTCACAAATGAAATGACAGTTGGAGGTTAGGTTACCATATTTAACTTTTGAATTTCATTTTTTAATTATTTTATTAACATTTTGATTATATTATTCACTAAATAAAAAGAAAACAACAGCGTCAATGCTCTAAAACACAAAAAATATGAAATAAAAGCTTTTAACCTGTTTTCACAGTTATTTACGACGGCCTACTTATTTACAAGGTAGTAATTTACGGGGAAATAACTTGCCAACTCTGCTCAAGAGTCAAGGGGTGCGGGTTCAGATCCCCAGGCAGTCCGATGATCAATCAATGCTCTTTAAAATGTTTGAAGCACTCCTGTACAAATGCTCGTAGGCCTCTATATCGACACGACAAATCTCCTGCCACGAGCAGAGAACTTCCCGTGCGACTAGTCACAGTTGTAACAATTTTTGTTGACCCTCTTTGAAGAGTTGGAAGCTTTATGTCGTAACAATTTAATTGGGACTATGAATTTATTGATATCAAGTTTCTTTTATGAATGAATGACGGGGGAGATGGCAAATAAAACATTTACCTTTATTATGATGACGTCACTAACAGAGGAGGGGATCTCATCAATGTCTACCCGGATTCATTTTGATTGGGCAATTTCGCACCTGCTCTCTCCCTCTCTCCTTCTCTCTTTTTTCCTTTTTTGCTTTTTGTTTGCTCCTCTTAGTGTTAGTAGAGTTCTCCTCAGCTCAGCTGTGTTCGATTCCCCCCCCCCCCCCACTCCCTCTGTGTGTTATTTGCTCTCTGCTCTGATGATCCTTTCCTCCCTCCCCTCCCCACCCCTTTGGGTTGTTGGTTATAGCTATAGAAAACATTTTGGCGTTTGATGTTATCAAAATCGGCTAGAAATTGTTCGTTCGTATTGTTTTCTTTTCTTTTCTTTGTTTATTTATCTTAATTTAATCCCCCCCCCCCCGCCTGGTCCCTTTTTTCTCTATTTGATTAATGCGGTGATCTTATCACGGAGATCCTGGCTGGTATCGAGATCCCTCCAATTAAAACCTCCGCCTCCATCCATGTCAGCAAATGTGAGCAGAAATGAACACGCGGTGCCGATTAGCCTCAGATGCCGGGAGTGAGTGAAGTCTTTGATTCTATTGCACTCAAGGCGAATAAAAACGGACAATCGACGCCCATTTCCAAATTGGATGAATTCCTTTAGATAAATAACTCTCTAGTCCTTTGAAATGAATCCTTTTTCTTTTTAGACATTACACTTTACGATATAGGGTATATTTATTACAATAACTGGAATCACTTTCGCCTTTTCTCGCCGACTCGATAAAGGCCCATTAATTAACAGGAAATGCTGAGATCTTCCATCTCGTAAGCTGTCGACTTGGCCAAAATGGAATCTCCTCTCGATCTGAAACTTATTGATTTCAACATAGTCTATTTAGTTAGGAACTATTCATTATTCACTATTAAATATTTACCTTGCAGTCTTTATATTAAATATTCTGTATTTTATCTCCGGGATTTTTTTTCAATCAACACTTTGAAGAAAGCAAAGGCCCGGGCATTAGGCAATATTTATTTATTAATAATGTGTTGAGCCTCCATTTGCTTGAAGAAAAGTTTACAAGTCATTTGGGGGTACCCTAGGATGTCTGTTTTAAGCTTTCAACTTCGAGGTCCTCGGGCTAACTTGGGGGGGGGGGGTGCAGAAACCTCAAAATCTTTGGATCTATTTCAGTTTTTTGCTTATATCTCGTAAGTAAGCATATTTTGAGAACCATAGTATAGTATCATAGAAAGTTGTAGAGCATTAAATTTGCAAAAATTTCGTTGATAAAACGAATATGTAGACCCAATATTACCCGAGATACGGCCGATCAAAGTTTCTATTTGTTTTACATTTCGGGAAACTTTATAAATTTTGCTCGGCCGTATCTCGGTTAATATTGGGTCTACAAATTCGTTTTATCAACGAAATTTTGGCAAATTCGTAATGTACTATGGTGCCCAAAATATGCTTAGTTTACGAGATATAAAACAAAATAACAACTGAAAAATGACCTCAAATTTTGAGGTTTTTGCCCCCCCCCCCCAAGTTGGCCCAAGGCCTCAAGGTTGAAAACTTAAAAAAGACATCCTAGAGTACTCCCAAGTTACCTGTAAAAATGTCTACAAACAAATGGTAGCTCAACACATTATTAATAAATAGCAAATTCCAGCTACGTGGCCCCTACTGCAGCCACTGTATCGAGATCTATAAAGCAAGATTTGAATTTCAAAATGAAATATAAATTGCCATATATTTTAAATAGATGGATATTATCATTATCTTGGTTTTTCGTGATTACGCCCTCTTTCATCCCTTATTTCCCACACAATTATTATTTTCTTTATATTCGTCATAGTTGCTTTTTTGTATCATAGTTGTAATTGAATTAGAATTCTTATCTTCAGTCCTTTTGAGTTGAAACAATTATATGTTGTATTGTGATATTTAAATATAAAACGTTGTTTATTTGTCCAAGTTATTTAATCATTAGACTGAGACAGGTGGCACTTGGGCTACACATCAAGAGTTCACTTCTTATTTAACGAATTTCTCAGGAATCAATAATATTAGATGTTATTGTTGTCAAAATCAACAATGGCTATTAAATAACCTCATTAAAAGATCTAAAAAAAAAACAAATTTTTTATTAAAATATTTTGCAACATATGTATTAAAATCAAATAAAATAAAAAAAAATAAATAAATTGATATTATTTTAATATTGCAATAAGAAATGGAGATAAATGTTATTAAACATTGTGAAGTGAGTTTCGTTAAATCTTCCTTACTCTTTTTTTGTTATTTATTTATTTATTTTTTTGAAATGAATAGAGTACCCCAGGTGCATGATTTGGCTTTGTCATTCCCTCGGGATAATCACATCAACCCCTCCTTCTTCTTCCTTTAACCCTCAAGACAGACAGACTCTATCTCTCTCTCTCTCTCTCTCTCTCTCTCTCTCTCAATTAGAAAGAAGAAAAAATAAAAAGAGTATCAATTTCTCTTTATTTATTTATTTTATTTCTGAAATTACATAATAGAACATCTGTGTATAATTTAAAGATACTGATAAAAGATAATCTAAAAGCCAAGAGGGGTGGGTTCGGATCTCAGGCAGTCTGATGTTAGTATGTTATTTTAAAAATCATTAATTAAATTTAGAATTGTCACTTAATTAAATTTGTATTGACAATTAGTAGTTTAAGATTCAATCGTTGGTAACATGAAGGGCGCAATGCATGTGAAGTTGGCTACGAATGTAAGCGAGGCGAAGTTAGCCACGCATGTAAATAATAATAAACCCTCAGTTAGTGTTCATTTGCATCTAGAAAATGCAAAAAATTTGTATTATTATTTGCTAAAATAAGCCATGATTAAAAAAAAAAAAGCTCTTTTATTTCTAACTGCGATGAAATTATTTATATAAATCATTTGGACACCAAATGGTAAAAAAATAAATAGAAATTTTGTATTTCCTCTTGGAATCAAATAAAAAAAAAAAATCTGCCTTCATTTATTTATTTATTTTTTTGTTTTAATTTCGAATATTGTGTGTATGAAGGTTTATAAAATATTATTTGTTTCTGTCTTTTGAGTTTGTTTACCTCTCTCTCCCATTGAAATTCAATACGTAACTCCCCCCTCCAATTCAACAAATTATTTAAAACTCAATTATTGTTGTTTTGTCGCTTGTTTGCATTTTAAACTGAATTGAATTTATCTGTATGTCTGTCTGTGTGTTTGTTTATTTGTGTTTGTGTTCTTCAGGATGCTCTAATCATATTTAAATTTTTTTTTTTATTTGAAAATAATACAATTGAGAAAAGAAATTATTTTAATGAATGAATGCATCTCTTATTCTTGGAATATTTTGCTCTCAGTTAACGAATTTGATTTGAGAGAAACTTTTATCACTAAATTTCAAAAGATTTAATGACCACGACGTTCTTCTTATTAAATATTTCGGACCCTTTGTTACCGCTCCCTGCGGGCTGATTCAATTTTCATTTGCAATTTCTGTTTTGTTTCTTTTTAACTTGAAAATGGAACACGTGAATTCCATCAACTGCATATAGTTAATAGTTCAATTGCTGCCAACATTGCCCTTCAATCAAAATTCTTATCAATCACCGTCAATCAATCAATTGACAATCAATTGTATCCAAGACGGTCAATAAGTCGCATCAATGATATGATTGCCAAAGGCAATTGTCAATTTTATTGATTGTCTCCGGGGGCTTTAGACAATCGACATGAATCTAAGAGATGTAGATGGTATATAAATATATATATATAACCTCTTTTTAGCAAGATGATCTAAAAAAAAAAGAAAAATTCTGGAGGTACAGCATCTAATAATAATTGATGTTTGCAATAATGATGTCCTCCTCGTGTGTGGCGAGTAAACAAAATAATATTTTGTGAATGAAAGATGAAAGAGGCCGCCGAAAAGGAATAATAGATACACAAATAGTGGCACACTTGATTGAGCCAATTGGCCATTTTATTGTGTGCACTTGAGAAAAAAGAAAAAGAAAAGGAAGAAGAAATCTCCCCAGGCAGGGAGGTCTTTTGGCTGCCCACAGCTAATTTGACAGCACCCTTTGGAGTGCCGCCGCAGAGGTATGTTTAATAATAACATCCCCCCCCCCCACCCCTTTGGATGTCCTCCTCTCAAAAGGAAGCAACCCGCCCGCTGCTTGGACAAATATAACCTAATTTTAAAGTCCTAACAAAAAGAATTTGAAGGAAATTTGCTCCTTTACTAGCCACGCCGCCCACCTTCGGCGTCTCTTCCTTTTTTTCTTTTTTTGTTTTCTCCCACATGGGATTAGAGAATTAGCAGTTGCCTGAGCGATTTATTTATTTTGTTCACAGATCAGTTACTTTTTTGGCATCAGGGGGTGGGCCACAAAAGGTGGAATCTCGATGCTAGCCTTAGTTCGGGTAACTCTTGCTCGCTATTCAAGTTCTCACAAGATGTATCGGGAATTCAGAGCCCTGAATAAAAACTTGATCGAATTTGCTTCTTCAATTCCAATTAAATTGAAGGAAATCTTCTATTCGATTTAATAATAATTAAATAGAGAAAGTATTGGATTCATAAAAGGCCCAGCAGCCATGTTAATTTCTTTATTTAAGAACCCACAGCGACGTTTCGGTCGACTATGCGACCATCTTCATGGCTAGAGTTCATTCAAGTCAAAGTCATATTGACTTTGGCGCTGAATGCATTATATCTGATAGATCGTAATGAATTTTATAAAATGTCTGTCAAAGAACTTAAGAGGGTTTTCTGTTGACTGAACTCTAGCCATGAAGATGGTCGCATAGTCGACCGAAACGTTGCTGTGTGTTTTTTCTTAAATAAAGAAATAAATATAGCTGCTCGGCCTTTTATTTTCTACTACATACTGATTCAGCTATTCGCCTCGCTTACATATTAGATTCATGTCAAATATTTGATACAGGGATTTTGATGGAAATACACGCTTTTGAGGGCATGAATAAAAAAAAGGGGTCTGACTATGAACAAATAAAGTAGAAGGAAAATTGCACCTACGAGGTTGAAGTTTTATATTCAAGTTGGCCCCCTGACAAGCGAAATTCAACTTATAAATAAAATCGGCCAAAGAATTCCCTTCTAGCACTTGACTGATGCACTTATTCAGATTGATTAAAATTCATAAATAAATTATTTTTTTTAGATCCTCTTTAAAATGTATATTCTCATTTTCCGCTTGAAATTGTTTGAAGCACACTTTACTCTTGTACTTGATAGGAAAGATAGGAGGCCAAAATATAAATATTTTTCTGTTACAAAAAATCTGGCGGGGCAAACACAGAACGAGCACAAGTTTCAATCCCCGAATTTTCATTTATTACTTTTCCGTCGTGCAAATCCGTTCACAAATAAAAGAAATCATTTTCAGGGATTTTTCGAGACCAACTCAATCAACTCTAGATCGCAAAATGTAGAGACGGGCATGTGTGACGTCACGAGGCACGGCATAGAGCAAAAGAAAGCTCGAGCAAGGATGTTTACCATCAGCCAGGCAGCCACTAATAATAATTTATTTTCACAGAGACAGGGAGGGAACATTAATCCTTTTCCTGCCGCCTTCCTCACTGAGTTTTCAAACTCCGTGGTTGCATAGATATTTAAAAAAAAAAGGATAAACTTTTCTCAAATGTGTGCTGTGTGTGTGTGCGTGAAAAGAACCCTTTTTCAAACGACAGAGAGATAATTCCGTTTTGTACAAATTGCTCCCGCCCTCTTTTCTTTCTTTCTCCTATTTAACGCCACACTGAAAGTTTTGAAAAAATATAATAATAATCTTCCTTTTTATTTGTTTATTTGTGAGGCAAGTTTACAAAACGGGCGGCCTTTGAAAAGGGATAAAAAAGAACAAGAAAATTGACCATTAAGTGACCTGCTTATTCGTCAAATAGAGCAGTCGGCTCCTTTTTTTCTCACTCGGCCTGTTCTGTTCTGCTTTCACAAAGGAGTTGGGTAGGCATCCCAAACGACATTAACCTCCAAGGTGAATGTTTTAATCAAATACCCTGGGACACATGTGAGGTAGGCGTTAGTGTCGTTTGGGATGCCTAACTCAATGGCGGAGTAGGATGTTGACTATTAAGTGGTCGGTCAGGGTGAGGAATGAAGAGGTGGTGTTAAGGAGGAAAGAAATCTATGTGGAGAAAAGTAGATTTATAGCTGGATAGAAGATTTTGAAGTAGCAAGAAGAAGAAAGAACAGCAGCTAGTATTTATTTCATTTATTTAATACCCATTAGGCTGACGTTTCGGTCTCGGTCGAGACCATCCTCTGAGCTAAAACATAGCAGGGATAAGGATAAAATTGTAATTTTAAAATTTATCCTTATCCCTGTTATGTTGTAGCTCTGAGAATGGCCTCGACCGAGACCGAAACGTCAGCCTAATGGGTATTAAATAAATGAAATAAATACTAGCTGCTGTTCTTTCTTCTTCTTGCTACTTCAGAAAGAAATCTACTTCAAAACGTTATTCTGGTCACACACTGAGAAGTAATGAAAGATGGAGAAGAAGGGGAAAAATTGAAGGAGAGAGGAATGAAAAGATTAGTTCAGGAAAGGGAAGAAGAATCTCCCGCCACTCACGGACCTGCGAGAGGAAGCTGATATCTAGCAATTTGTAGGCTTATTGTAGCGCTCCGAGCGTTACAATTCAATTTTTTCTGTTTCTCTGGTCCATTCTATAATTATATTAAAACAGGAAAGAAAGATCTCTGCTGCATAAGGTCCGAAGACCTATAATGACCAGTGACCAGGTCACATGCAGCCAGGAAGAAAATAAAAACAAAAGGGGAACTCAACTGCCGGAACTGAGAAGATGCCTGTTGAGTCTGGAGATTGTAGGCTTTGGGGAAGATAGACGCAGGAACAAAGGATATTAAGTTGCATTGGGTGGGATAATTGATTTGAATATCTATATATAGGCCTATAATTCGCTAATGTCCGTCCGTCTCTCTGTCACGCTCTATTTAGGTAACTTCCCGTTGGAATTTTGAAATGAAATTTGTTATGCATAAAGAGGACCTTCTCGGGATTACAGGAAAATTATTTTCATCCCGAAATTCCTATAACTTTTTGAGTTATTAACTCTTAAAGTTACGATTTCTCCCATAGGTATGTATAGAGAAATATTTATGTATTCTTTTCATTTGTGTATTCCATGAATGCAAACAAATCCTCAAGCAGGCTCTGGATTAGAATCGAATAATAATTTTCTTTTCATAAGTAAGAAGAAAAGGCGAGGGTCCGCCGCAGGCGGGCAGGAGGGTCCAGGGGGGGGGGGGGAATTCTTTGTTCCTACCAAGACAACATTAGAGAGGAGATTCCTGGAGATCGATTGAATATTTAAATGCTTTCGAAAACAATTTGGCTATTTATAGGAGAGATTACCCCGGGCTTAACCTAAAAGAAAAGAAAAGAAAGGAAGTCTGTGTGGGGGGGTGTGTGTGTGTGTGTGTGTGTGTGTGTGTGTGTGTGTGTGTGTGTGTGTGTGTGTGTGTGTGTGTGTGTGTGTGTGTGTGTGTGAGCCTCTCACGTCGAGTCGAGTCGTGTAATAATATTTACTAAAAGGTCCCTTGTCTTGTCTTGTCTTCTCTTCCGCCGCCTCTTACTTGCTTCCTCGCTTATTTCCAAAGAATGCAAGCAAGAAGAAACAACGGCGAGGCGAGATGGATAGAAGTCCTTCATGTCATTCGTGTCAAAAACTCCATTTTGGACGGAAATACACGTTTCGAGGTCCAAAAAGGTGATTTTCACAAAATGGTCCGTCCGTCTGCGTGTTAAAGCTTGAAGGAATTGAGCTACGAGATTGACATTTTATATTAAAGTTAGCCACCCCCCAAGGACGGATAGAGGGGGAGGGGTAAAGGGGCAATTACCCCCCCCCCCCCCCCCCCCGAGACTTGAGAAAAATGTTTTTTTTTTTTTGGGAATTAATTTAATATAAAATTTCAAAAATTAAATTAATAATATAAAGAGGATGCAGCCAATAATAAATAAAAAGCGTCTATTTTGTTAGCACTCTTTATTTAGGAACGTTTCGGCCATGATCAACCCTCAAAGCCATCTTCAGCCCTTCAAGAGTATATTTTATATTATTAACATACAAAATAGATATTGTCAATAAGAGGTTTTTCAAGGCTTTGCTCTCTTATACTCTCTTGTGGGTAACAAAAATTGAAAAAATTCATATGAACTGTATTATATTTCTATTGACAATATCTATAATATAAAATATACTCTTAAAGGGCTGAAGATGGCTTTAAGGGTTGATCACAGCCGAAACGTTCCTAAATAAAGAGTGCTAACAAAATAGACGCTTTTTATTTATTAAAAACATATAACCAAGTATTTATTAATTTAAATAAGCGAAAAATGTAGGTACCGCCGGGAGTTGCACCACGGATCTTGTCGATTTACGCTCAACATGCCCTACTGTTGGACCACGTCGTGGATCCCGCCTCAGTAACGGAGAAATCTGAACGCTTGATTAGAGCGGCGTTTCTCTAGTAGACTGAAATCAGCGATCTATCATAATTTAAATAAGCGAGTGCGTACTGTGGTCCAACAGTAGGGCATGTTGAGCGTAAATCGACAAGATCCGTGGTGCAACTCCCGGCGGTACCTACATTTTTCGCTTATTTAAATTAATAAATACTTGGTTATATGTTTTTCATAATTACCTCATGGACCAACACATGATATATATAATTCTTTTTTTATTTATTATTGGCTGCATCCTCTTTATATGTCATTAATATAATTGTACAGTGAGGGCAGTGGCGGATCCAGAGGTGTTTCTCGGGGGGGGGGGGAGGGGGTAATCTGGTGTGACTCGTCGCACAGCACACTATTTTTCTTTAATTCGGTAATTTAAAGGCGCATTCTGTACTTGTTTGCCAGATTATAAATACAAATCAAATTTTTAAGTATTAATTTTTAAAATTTTACATTAAAAATAAATTTTTTTTTTTTTTTAAAAAGTATTTTTTTCAAATCTCAGGGGGGGTAATTACCCCCTTTACCCCCCCTCCCCTTGTATCCGCCCTTGAGTGAAAGTCAATATCAAGTCCCACCGATGCGTTTTCTACTTGTGATTATTTCAGTGTTTTTATAAAAGAAAATGAAAATCTTTATTGGAAATTTCCTAGGTTTCAATCATGAAAATTGCCCTCGGGGCTTGGTGTAGAGGTTAACGTGCTAACCTCGTACACCAAACGTCGCGGGTTCGGATTTTATTTAAGTCACTTGGATACTAAATGGCTTAAATAAGAATGCCTGGACCCCAAATAAATATATATTATATAAATAAGGGTATCGTTTAAAGTCTTAAATGGTCTAAGTTGCCGAAAAGACTGTGTGAATGGGGGTGTGTGGATGTGAGTGTGAATGAGAAAAAAGTGTGAGTGTCTTTTAAAAGAAAAAAAAAAAAAATCATGAAAATTTCCATTAAAAAATATCTAATATTTTTTTTTTTAAACAATGAAATAATCACAAGTAGAAAACGCATGGATGGGACTTATAATATTGTCCCTCACTGTACAACAATCACAGTTCGTTATATATTTCAAAAATTAATACTTAAAAATTGAATTTATATATGGGGCATTCCACGCCAACTCGACCACTTCTGAACCCGACCATTTTTGATTTGGCTGAAACTTTGTCATCTTTTTGTACCCTATTGAAAACGTGTCTGAGAATTTTTTCAGATTTTACGACCCAGCCAAAAAAAAGTTATAGCATTTTCAAAAAACATCGATTTTTTTTTTAAATAACCGTAAAACTGTCAAAAATTAACTTATCGGGACGATTTTTTTTTTGAAATTTTTGTCTTTAAATGTACTTTTCAGAAAAAAATATGACAAAATTTTACAGATTCATCTTGAACGTTTTTTTTGACATTTTCGGCAAAAAACAAAAATTTCGGGATGAATGACACTTTTTTTTTTAATTTTTTTTTTTTATAAAAAACTTTGATTTTTTCTACAAATGCTCTGAAAATTTCAGAGTGGGATTATTTCGCGTTCTATTTTTTTTTATTTTTAAAAAAAAAAAATTTTTTTTTCTCCGCTTATTTATCATGATGGTGCTCTTAAATTCTTCCAGGATTGACTGAGATTCTAGAAAATTGAAGAAAAATAATAATAAAAATAGTTAGGGGTGATGAAAATCGAGAAAATTCCATTTATCCTGAAAAAATTAGAAATTAGTTGTGTATTCAACTACTGAAGAATTTGAAGCGTCAAGTAAAAGCTTAGAAACATGGGCGTAACTAGGGGGTGCCAGGGGGGCCTGCCCCTCCCCAGAAAGCTCCTTGCCCCAAGAAAAATTGAGAAAATATGGGGCTTTCCAGGCCCACCGGAAGATGGCTGGTCCCATGGCCCCCCTTTAATTTTTCTTGGGGCAAGGAGCTTTCTGGGGAGGGGCAGGCCCCCCTGGCACCTCCCTAGTTACGCCCATGTTTCTAAGCTTTTACTTGACGCTTCAAATACTTCAGTAGTTGAATACACAACTAATTTCTAATTTTTTCAGGATAAATGGAATTTTCTCGATTTTCATCACCCCTAACTATTTTTATTATTATTTTTCTTCAATTTTCTAGAATCTCAGTCAATCCTGGAAGAATTTAAGAGCGCCATCGTGATAAATAAGCGGAGAAAAAAAATTTTTTTTTCAAAAATAAAATAAAAATAGAACGCGAAATAATCCCACTCTGAAATTTTCAGAGCATTTGTAGAAAAAATCAGTTTTTTATAAAAAAAAAAAAATTAAAAAAAAAAGTGTCATTCATCCCGAAATTTTTGTTTTTTTCCGAAAATGTCAAAAAAAACGTTCAAGATGAATCTGTAAAATTTTGTCATATTTTTTTCTGAAAAGTACATTTAAAGACAAAAATTTCAAAAAAAAAATCGTCCTGATAAGTTAATTTTTGACAGTTTTACGGTTATTTAAAAAAAAAATCGATGTTTTTTGAAATGCTATAACTTTTTTTGGCTGGGTCGTAAAATCTGAAAAAACTCTCAGACACGTTTTCAATAGGGTACAAAAAGATGACAAAGTTTCAGCCAAATCAAAAATGGTCGGGTTCAAAAGTGGTCGAGTTGGCGTGGAATGCCCCATATATATTCTGGACAACAAGTACAGAATGGACCTTAAAATTACCGAAAATAAGGGTGCTGTGCCACCAGTCACACCAGATTCCCCCAGAATCTCCTCAGGGGGGCACAAGATCACATGACACGAAGCTTTTTTTTTTAACAAAATCGGCCAAAGAATACTAAAACTTTACTGATGCACTTTTTCAGTTTTTTTAATCGATTTTCTTAAAATGCGAATAGAAAATCAATGATTTTTTAGATGCTCTTTAAAATGTATATTCTCAAAATTATTTAAAGATCACTTGACTCTTGTTCTTCATAGAGAAGATAGGAGAAAGGGAAGCCATTGAGACAAAATATAAATATTCTTCCATGATTACTGGTGGAAGGGACAAGCACAGAACACAACTTCCCTTTCAATGACGACACCAGTTAGTTTTCTCGGAATTTTATCACCAACACGTAATAGCAAGGAAAGTCTTAAAGAATTAATTAAATTCTCTAAAGAAATTTCCTCTTTATTAATAATTGTCATAGATAGAAAAGAAAATGATTTATTTTCCCTCTTGTTAGAGCCTCTCTACGCTCTACGCTCTATTTGGCTGCTTGTATGAGAGAGAAGGGATTTATTTCTTCTTCCCTCCTGGCTAATGCAGCGTGTATCGTTTTCAAAAATAAAAAGGAGAATAATTTCCAAAACCGGATGTTAACCTTTTCTTTCTTTCTTTCTTTCTTTTGACAAAAGTATTTTTTTTGAAAACGGGGGGAGGGAAATAAATACAATTATTAAATAGAGCGAATGAAAAGAAAAGAAAAGAAAGGAACAATATTGCTATTTTGAGCAAGAGGGGCTTGAGACAAATCTCTCGATTATCGCATCGCCAGTGAAAAGGAGATAGGTGTAGCCATAGCACACACCTTTTCTTCTTGCCATCTCCCCCCACACGCAGAAACTTCCGATCTTTGATTCGTTCCATGCAAAATAAATAAAAAATCTTCTTTCACATTTATTTTGTTATAAACCTGATGATGGCCACTAATCAGACCGAAACTTGCGCATTTCATTGCAGTGATTGATCCTGCAGAAAATAAAAGAAAGTTTTTAGTTAGTTTTCTCTTCACGTATCTTTTTTTCATGTTTGAAAACAAATTTCGATGATGGCTATATACAATCTACATCTCTTGCAAATAGATCCAAATCCATTTTAACCTCAAAATTCGATCATATGGAATTATCGACGAATAATGAGACATTTATTTAATAATAATAAATGATAATTAAAGAAATTTGATAACTTTTAAATAATTAAAATTTTTATTTAATAAATTGACCATTAAAAACGTTTTATTTGTTATTTAATGAATACTTTTGTGGTGGCATCTTTGTAATTGTTAGAAATAAATAATTTCAATCTTTAAGTTAAAAGGGAGAAAGAGAGAGATAGCTGGCGTTAAGAGAGAGAGAGAGAGAGAGAGAGAGAGAATTTCTACACTCAGTTGAGGAAGAACAAAGGGAAATGAGAGTGAGAGAGAGAGAGAGAGTACTCTGACAGGTGGGGTTGTTGTTGGCTGAGGGTTGGCAATGCTCTCTCTCTCTCTCTGGATGTTTGCCAAACTGACCAGTAGAGTAGCAGAGCAGAGTAGCCAACCCACCCCCTTTGTGTGCCCTAACAGCAGCAGCAACAGCAGCAGCACCAACCAGCAATCGATCGTTAGAATTATTTGCAGTCCTCCTCCTGGTTGAGGTGGCAGGCAGGCAGGCAGGCAGGCAGCCAGCCCTTTTCATGTCTTTGACGTATCATTACATCATCATTTCTGCTTCAATATCGTCATAAGGGGATTTTCAGAGGAGTGTTGACTTTATATTCGGGATTTTCCCTTTTCCCTAGAGGGATCAATAGGATCTTTTGAAACAAAAGGGGAAAATACTCTTCATTTGTCATTTATTCTTTTTCATCCTTTATATTAATATATTCAAAAAAAAAAAAGTGAGAATAAAAATCAAAGAGAATTATTAATCCCAATAATGAAATTATAGCTTCTTTCTAATAAAATATTTAAATACAAGATAACATATTTCTTCTTATTATTTTATTAATTAAAAACAAAATTCGTTGATAATATAAACACAGTTCAATTTTTATTAAGGTTAAAAACACCGTGGCTAAATTACCGACGGTTGGAGGCCAAAAAAATATAATACTACTACTTTTTAAGGTTAAAATGCAAATGAACTTTTTTCCAAGGGATGTAGAATATATATAATAGGCTGCTAGAGATTCTTTTTTTTGATCTTGTCGAAATAAAATTCTCTTCGCCATTTATTAAGTATTAAATACAAAATTTAAAGTTAAATATTAAAATTTGATGTTAATCTGTCCGCAAACAGTGGGAAAAAAAGACCACAGGTACAATATTTATTATAAACGATGATTTTTCAGCATCCTTTGGACAGATTAATTTTTCTGACTTTTCCTCAATATATTAATATTTATAAATAGAATTGAAGGTATTTTATAAAAAAAGAAAATCCCAGGTGGTTTAAAATAGACAAAAATCCGTGTGCAGCAGCAACGTTTACAGAGTAAGTGAGAAGATGAAGTGCATCTGGACCACCAAACTGTCATTCGGCTTCCGTTTAGCAAACATTTCCATTTCTTCTTCTTCTTTCAAACGGCAAAAGAAAAATAATTTATTTAAAAAAACCCTCTAAACCAAACGTGGATTCAGCTCTGCTTACGTTAAAATAATCATTTTAGACAAAAATTTATTTTCTCTAAAGTGGATATTTTTATACAAAATACCGTTAAATGACATTTTCTTTTTTTGATCTTAACGTCGTCGTCGTCGTCGTCGTCATCGTCCTAGCAGACATCAAAATGTTTATGTGAGACAGGAAGGAAGTCATAGATTGATTGAATAAAAAATAAAGGGGAAATAATTTTATTATTTCTATTTTTCAAAATCACCAGAGAACGAAAGAGCATTTAATCAGATTCAATATTAGATTGTATTTTTTGGCACAGACGTTACCTCCCCCCCCCCCCAAATATTTGTTAATATAGAATTCAAACGGTCTAAAGTTTAGAAAAATCGAATTTTTACAGTTTTTTTAAACTTTGGACACCCCTAATACAATTTTCCAATCCCTGAAGTGCAACTTTCTTTATTCATTTTTGAAAATCTATTAATTTTTAACGAAATTATGAAAAAGCGCTATCCACATACCCAAGAAAAAACTTGTAACTTCTTTATCAGAAAATTTTCTTCTATTTGTTTTCACTTGACTTTGATATCTCTTTTGTTTATAATTCCGTTAATAATCAACCGATTCGCGCGAAAGAATGATTTTTTGAAAATGAAAGAACCAAAGAATACACGATTTTTGCATTCAGAGAAGGTAGAAAATTTTTGGGGGTGTCCAACGTTAAAAAAATTGAATTTTTCTAAACCTCTAGGCGTGTTTTGCACCACTAAATCCCCTTGAAACTAGAATATTTCTAGGAATTTAATTTTTACGGGGTAACGCTTTAAAAAAATCTTGGAAAATTAGAGCAAATAAATTTATTTTTCTTTATGCTGTTATTCACGGCCCTGATTTTTGGTTACGCTTTTCACTCACATCAATGGCACTAGTATTTGTATTTATTTCCATTTGCCCTTTCTTCGCTAATAAATTATGCCAAGAGCAATTTCTCCTTCTCTGAACAAGATTTCGTTTTTCATATTCATATATTAATAATGCTCTGAAAATAAAAACTAAAAATAAAAAATTATAGTTATTTTTGTATATTTTTATTAAAAATATCCTGAATCTCGTCCAAGATTGGTTTTAACTAGACATATTAACAATGAAAAAAGAAAGGTTAAGTTCAGGTAAGGTTAGTTAGCAGCAGCCATATTGCTGTTGCCAATTTAACACTAAAAATCCCTAAAATATTTTTTTCCTTCACGAAGGACGTCCTCAAGGACGCCTTCGTGAAGGTTTCCTCCATTCTTAAGAAAAGGCTCTACTTTGATGAATCCGAGTAAAAAAGAACTTACTCCGATCTGAGCCTCGAGATAGCAGACTTAAGGGATCTTTTGCCGCATCTAAGGCCATTTAGACCTCATTCCTGAATGGAAATAGATTTTTCTCGCATGTGACGGGACCTCAGGCACGAGGAGCTGATGACTTCTCTCTGAGCCAACAAAAAGTTTTCTTGTTTTGTTGCTAATTTCACCTCCATACAAAATCAAAATTTTGTGTGAAAGACGGACGGACATACAGAATGGGATTTGTTTCTTTTCTTGCATATATTGTACTCTGTGTATGTGTGTGTGTGTGTGTGTGTGTGAAGTAAAAAGCAGAGAGAGAGAGAGAGAGAGTTGTTTGTTAAGAGATTCCAAAAGGGCGAACTCTCTGAATTATTGATATTTGGATCGAAGTGCGCGCCTGGGAACCACGTCACATGCAAGGGGGGGGGGGAGGAGGTTTTAGGGGTTTGTGTCGAAAGCGCGAATTCGCGTCTTGTGAATTGATAATCAACACAACAGCCACACAGACAGACAGATACACCGAAATCCCTCCTCGCTCTTGCTTAATTTATTATAGCCAAAGAGAGAGAGGATGTCGTCGTTACCTGCTCTCCCCCTCCCTCCATTTATGTCAATTTAATTCACAAAAGTTGTTTCTATACAAAGAAGAAGATTGTTAATTAGAGAGATGAATTACCTTTTACTTAAATTGTTTATTTTATCCTTAAAAATACCCTATTTATGACTATTTCTCTCTCTCTCCCTATTGGCTCACTTGCTCAGAGGATGTCCAAGGGGGATGGAGGAAGGAAATACAGAGAAAAGAAGGAAACTGTCTGTCTACGGACATGAATGTGCCAAGGTGCATAGAATGAAGAGAGAATGTTTATAATTGTGAGAGATCTTAATATTGCTCCCCGAGTGGAGGCATTTAATAAATGCCAATCAATCAATCAATCTATTCGTTAGGGGATGAATGGATGCTCAATCTCAAGGATTGTGTGAATACATTTTGGAGTTTTATTATTAAGAAAAGAATTTGATTTTTGTTGGTTTAACTGTGTAAGAATTCCAACGTTTCGGTCACTCATACTGAGGCCTTCTTCAGGTACAAATTACAAAAGTTGTCTCATTTGAATTAGATCTAGTAAAAATAGTAATCCTAACGCAAATGAACAGTAGATTAATACAATACTTGGACGATGTGCTAGTTGGAATTTTTGAAGTAGAAAAGAATTTCGGAAAATGATCTTGATCATCAGAGCATTTGGCTTAGACGAAACACCTGTTTCGGCAATTCGCCTTCATCAGCATCAGAGCCTGCAAAAAATTGCATAATTAGCAAAGATGAATCACTGAACATGATACAAATAAATATTACTACTCTATTTGAGAAGGAAGTAGGATTTAAATAAATAAAAATAAAATCCTGAGATGATATTCAGGCTAATTTATTCGGATTTTCTTCTCACGCTATACGTCTACGTTTCGGAGTTCAAACGACTCCTTCTTCAGGACCTTATAGTTAACAAAATAACAAGTACATATCTTAGATTACATTCAGGTCTATTCTCTAAAGACAGACGTTAAAATTTAAAATAAACAAATGGGTGTTAAAAAGTAATGTAAGCGTTAAAAAATGATATTCAAAATCACTTCATTGCCTCAAATAGCTATTCTGTAAAAAAAAACTTTAAAGCCAAAGCGTTAACATTTAGTAAATACTGTTAAAAAATAATGCCATGTCTAGGGGGTGCCTTTCATATTCTAACGTCGTGTTTAAAATAAAAATGGCATGCTTAACCTAAAAAGTAAGGTTATGATTTTGATAGCTTTAAAATAAAAGCAACATGTTAACGCCGCTGTTTAAACTTTGTTTAGAGAATAGCATTTTTTTAAAGCTGATTGTTTTTACATTACTTTTTAACACCCATTAGTTTATTTTAAATTTTAACGTCTGTTTTTAGAGAATAGACCTGATTGGGTCTCAATATAAATTATTTAAAAGTAGGCCTAGGCTACACAAATATCCTTAAATAATTGTTATTGAAGCCAATATATGTACTTTTTATTTTGTTAACTATAAGGTCCTGATGAAGAGGTCGTTCGAATTCAGAAACGTAGACGTATAGCGGGAGGAGAAAATCCGAATAAATTGGCCTGAATATCAGCCCAAAAAGAGCGTGACAGACGGACGTTGAAGAATTATATAAATAGATACCCTGAAAATAAAAATTTGAATTAAAAATAGTTAAAACTATAATTATTTTGATTGAAAACAACCTGAATCTTGTGCAAGAATGGTAAATAAAGAAAAAACAGAAAGGTTAAGTACGGGTAAGGTTAGTTAGCGGCAGCCATATTGCTGTTGCCAAATTAACACTAAAAATCCCTAAAATATTCATGCTTTCTTTGCGAAGGAAAAAAAAAAAAAAAAAAAAACTGGTGGAGACGTCAAAGAATGAAGGAAATATTTCCTCCCCTCTTTTTTTTAATCACAAAAATTTAATTAAACTTTTTAGAGAAGGATAATATTTGTAGAGAGAAAGTTTTGTGTTTGTCAAAGAGTATAGAGCAGAGAGAGAGTTCTTTGTGTAGTGGCGGTTGAGTGAGAGAGAGAGAGAGAGAGAAACTTTTAGTGACCGCCAAAAGGGCTCTATTAACAATATAACATCAGTTATTATATTGACTCAAATCAGAGGAACAAAGTTGCTCCAAGTTGTCAACAAACAAGAGCGAGAGAGAGAGCAAAAAGAGGAGATTTGTTTACGTAGTTTGCTCTCTCTCTCTCTCTCTCTTGTTTCAAGTTTATCCCGTAAAATACAACTCGTTTTTCTAACGATGCTAACATTGTTACTTGCCCTCATCTCTTTTCCTCGTTTAAACAAGATGACGTCATCGCTAGTGATGAAATCGAAAAATCTGGTGTGACTGGTCGACAGCACACAACTTTCTCTTACCTTCGGTAATCGAAAGTTGTGCACCGTGCTTGTCACACCAGATTTTTTGTGTCGACATATAGACTATTTAATTTCCACCGATATTTTAGAATCCATGATGTAAAATTTATAAGTATGGGAAAATATTTATATTTTGTTACCATGGCAACCATTTCTCCTATCTTTTCTATGAAGCACAAGAGTAAAGTGTGCTTCAGAAGATTTCAATTGTAAAATGAGAATATACATTTTAGAGAGCATAAAAAAAATAGTTGATTTATGAATTGTAATCAAAATAGTTGACGCGAATTTCGAAAAAAGTGAAAATGTACATCAGTAAAGTACTAGTAGGTACTTTTTAGCCGATTTTGTTCAAAATCTTATTTTCACCCCTTGGAGGAGGGGGGGGGGGGCTGTAATATAAAATTTCATAGCTCCTCATCTTCTGTGAGATTGCTCAAATGACTCCTTGGCTTCCGAAAGATCCTATATCCCTATATGATGGACAAATGACTTGTTAAGCCCCGTTTCCATTACAACAAAACTCTCTGCGACATGTCGCGGCACATGTGCCCGGCACAAGTTGCAGAATGGAAACGGTCTGGCACAAGTGCCCGGGACAAAAATGTCGCAGCCGACTGCGCGACAAAACATGTGCCCACGACTTGTGCCCGGAGAATGGAAACGGCCTGCGACTTGTGCCCGGGACTTGCGCATGCGCAGACCACTGTTTACATCCTCCTGACAGCAAAATCTAACCTCTCTGTCTCAGATTCCAACGTGTGTTTCGCGTGGATCAGGTGTGTTTTGTTTTGATCCACTTCTGATCCACCACCTTGGACGTTTACGCCTTTTTTTCTTGAGTTCACAGTATGCACCCGCGATAACCACAAAGGCGGAGGCAGCTACGACGTTTTCCATGTTTGTACCAACACAATAAACGCACCTGCTCAGCACAGTGTCGAACAGGGACTGAGTATTTTTTTTTCCCCAACATCTGTCTCAAGGAAATGGAAACAGTAAAACAAAACCGTGCGACATGTGCCGGGGACATGTGCCCGGCACAAGTCCCCGCGACTTGTAGGAATGGAAACGTACCTTTAGGGTCTCAAATAATCCACAAGCAGCAGAAAGAAGCAAGAAAGCAAGAAATTAATCGAGTTGAACAAAAGTTTGCGAGGGTTAATAGCAAATTTATTAACTACGGCGTCCATCAAGTTTTAATTTGTATTTCCGGGATAAAAGCGGTCAAGTTTGGCAACTTGCTTGTTGAGATTTTATTAAATTAAACCTGAAAAAAAAAAAATTGTAAAATTTCAATTATTTTCTTCCAAAAGAAAATCTTTTTGTTTCAAACAACAACAACGCGATTAAAAGATTTAGAGAATCATAATATTGTACTAATTCCAGAGAGAGAGATTGGATTGTAACTCAGCCGATGCTAATTCATTTTTTCTTTTTTTTTTTTTTTTGAGAGAGAGTTGCAATTAATTAGAGAGCCAAAGAGTCCAACAGACGGACAGACAGCGAAGAAAATCAACAGTTTGCATTTGACGGCGACTAATTAGAGCGACTACTCAATGGAAATAAAGTCAACCATTGTGTGTGTGTGTGACATAAATACCTTCCCCCCTCCCCCTGCGACCGCATATATACTAGCTACGCCACCCGAATTGCCATCTCTCAACTTGCCTAAATTGAATAAGAAAATGCTCTATCCATGCACGAATTAGGTTCATATTAGGAACCGACCGAATATTCGGTTTCGGTTACGGTTTCGGCCAGTTTCGGCCAAAAATCATGGTTTCGGCCGTAGTTTCGGTTTCGGCCAAAAAGTGGCCGAACCTTTCGGCCGGCCGAAACCAGAGTCTGAAAAAATGGGATGAGACTCGCATGCAAAAAAAAAAAAATCTGGTGTGACTGGCGCACAGCACACAACTTTCTCTTACCCTTCGGTAAGAGAAAGTTGTGCACTGTGCTGGTCACACCAGATTTTTTGTGTCGAGATATATTTAGTTTTCCATAGCACCTTAGTTTCAAACTTGCATTTTAAATGTTGATTGCTTGAAATGGTTATTTTTCAAAATTTTAATCTCATATTTGGACATTTTATACACAATATAGATTCGTAAATAAATACAAAATTTCATAAGAATTGGAAAAAAAATTTTAAATGCGTAAAAAGTTCCAAAGGGGACCCCCTTTTGAATCGAAATTAACATACAAATCCCTATAGGAAATTAACATTGGCCAAATGCGAAGATAAGGTAGAAAAATTTAAAACGCGTAGAAAGAGAGAAGATAGTTTTGTGAGAGAGAGAGATATGTTTTCTCCGAAAAAAAAAATGGGCGTTTAAATAATAATTGATTTTTAATCTAATAAAAAGAAAAAGATTTAAATTCGGTTACCATGGCAACCATTTATTTCTCCTATCTTTCCTATGAAGCACAAGAGTAAAGTGTGCTTCAAACAATTTTGAGGGCAAAACGAGAATATACATTTGAAAGAGCATCTAAAAAATAATTGATTTTTGAATTTTAATCAAAATCGTTAGAGCGAATTTTGAGAAAATCGAAAAAAACTGAAAAAGTACATCAGTAAAGTACTAGTACTTTTTGGCCGATTTTGATTAAAAGCTTATTTTGTCGGTCCCGGGGGTGTTTAACTTAAATATAAAATTTCAGCCTCCTAGCTCAATTCCTTCATGCTTAAAATTGAACACACACACACACACACACACAGACAGACAGACAGACAGACAGACAGACAGACAGACAGACCATGTCGCGAAAACCACTTTTTTTGGATTCAGGGGACCTCAAAACGTGAAGATCCATCAAAATCTCGACATCGAATTTTTGACATGAAACCAATACTTTCTCTCTCTATATATTTCATATATAGGGGGTACGAGAAAGTAAAAAAGAATGAGGTCAAATAATTTGAAAATATTTCCTCACACCTCTAGCCCATCGGGAAGTCTTTTGAAATTACATTAATTCGCGAAGGGTTTCAAATAAAGTACCACATTATTTGGCTCATTTTGATCAAAACCAACATATAGTGGCGTCATCAAAATGACTCTTAAGTATTACATTTCACACCTCTAGCCCATCGGGAAGTCCTTTGAAATTACATTAATTCGCGAAGGGTTTCAAATAAAGTACCACATTAGTTTGGTCCATTTTGGTAAAACCAAACTCACAATTTGCGTCATCAAAATGACTCTTAAATATCAAATTTCACACCCCTAGCTCATCGGGAAGTGTCCTTAACAAAGCCATAAAGTTGGTGACCTTGAAAGAGTAAGTTAAATAAAAGCATTTAATAAAAACAGCAACTACAGTTTACTGCTATACCAAGGATAGTATTTTATAAATAAGGAGTTGGTAAGATGTTGTTTTTCTGAACAGAACTGGTTTTTGGAATTCGGGTTTCTTCGGATTTCACACAGTACAATTTACAATTATTTTTTTTAATTATTATTCCTTGTTAGAAAGAATACTATGATACATTATTAAATATGCCATTATATACATCTTAAATTGTTTTTTGTTATTTGTAGGAGTGGACAGCACTGTTTGATGTGGATGGACAACCCTATTCAACCCTATTATATGGAAATGGTCCGGGGTATTCGTCCCCTAGGACAGTGCCGGCGGCTAACAATGTCTCTGACACTTTCGCCACTGCCGACAAAAAACGTTGCTCATGGGTCAGCTGTTCCACGACAATGGGCTACTCATGGAGGCGAAGATGTCCCACTCTCTATGCACAGGTACATCACATCTCATACTTTACTTTTCTCATGATTTATGCTCTTCTTCAATTTTAATAGAAAAATCTAAATAAGATATATTTTTTCAAATAATAAAGTTGGAGTAGTAATTGTATAAGAGGGATATCAGAGACATTTAAAAAATCTGGTGTGACGGCGAACAGCACAATAACTTTCTCTTACCTTCGGTAATCGAAAGTTGTGTACTGTGCTTGCTACAACCAGATTTTTTGTGTCGACATGTATTTAGTTCCCGGCAGTAAGGAATATTTGAATTCAGATGTAAAATTTATAAGTGCTGGGAAAATATTTATATTTCGTTACCAGGCAACCATTTCTCCTATCTTCCTATGGAAGCACAAGAGTAAAAGTGTGCTTCAAATAATTTGAGATTAAAACGAGAATATACATTTGGAAAGATATCCAAAAATAATTAATTTTAATTTAATTAAAAATATGAGCGAATTTTTGAAAGAAAATCGAAAAAAACTGGAAAAGTACATCAGTAAAGTACTAGTACTTCTTTGGCCGATTTGGATTAAAAGCTTATTTTTCCGGTCCCGGGGGTGTTTAACTTAAATATAAAATTTCAGTCTCATAGCTCAAGCCCTTCATGCTTAAAATTTGACAGCCACACCCACACACCCACCCACCCACCCACACACCCACAGACAGACCATGTGTTGCGAAAACCACTTTTTTGGATTCAGGGGACCTCAAAACGTTAATATCCATCAAAATCTCATATCGAATTTTTGACATGAATCCAACAATTTCTACTATATATATATTACATATATACATAGGTAAGAGAAAG
>JAKCPI010008093.1:0-11460 GCA_023213315.1 Euborellia annulipes
CAATATACGCCTGGACACTCTTCAACACTACTGGAGCAAATTTGATTCTCTACAAGATGAAATTGAGCAACTAACGGATGAATCTAATTTAGAAGTTGAAATTGCTTACAGAACCGAAATGGACAATAAATTTACTAAGGTAAAGTCGAAAATTTTAAATTTACAATCTACATTAACAAATAATGGTACTACAACCCGTTCAGTTAATAATGTTTCTCACTCGCCTACATCTAATATCAACTTCAGTCCTTACCAGGAAGACGAATCTTTCACAAATTTTGTTAAAAGATTAGAAATTTTTATGCATTTGAGAAACACGACGGACTCTAAAACGAAAGTTTATCTCTTATTACATGCATTAACACCACAATTACATCAAAAATTATATGATTTATGTGCTCCTGAGGATCCACTAACAAAAGAGTATAATACTCTAGTGAATCTACTCAAAGAATATCTAGATCCTCAACCAAGTGTCTGGGCCGTACAACATAAATTCATTACACGAGAACAGCTTCAACATGAATCAATTTCTGAGTTTGCTTCCCAACTTAAAAAACTTACTCTAAATTGTAAATTTAATTGCACCTGCGGTCTGTCTATTGCTGATATGTTTTTACGTTTGCAATTTATTAGAGGATTAAAAGATTCTACCATTAGAGCAAGGTTACTTCAAGAAAATAATATTAACACCTTTAATGATGCCCTTAAGTTGGCTACTTCGATAGAATTAGCAAAATCAGAGAGTAATTTAATGACTTCTACTCAAAAATATCCTAACGAAACATCAATTTATCAAGTGCAAACAAAACCAATTCGTCCCAGAAATTCCCAATCGACACATATACGAACAAATACTTCTTTTGACACTTTGAAGGGTAAATGTTATCGATGCGGTGATCAAACGCACAGAGCTAATACCTGTAAATATTCTAAGGAATATTGTAAAAAATGTGGAAAACAGGGCCATTTAGCTCGAGTATGTCTGGGAGAAGAGAAAAAGAAAAGTATTAAACAAGTTGATTATTTGGAATCTGAATCCGATGATAATCTAGCTGAAATTAATTTATTGAACGCGAGACATGCTAATGAAAAATTTATTGCTACAGTTCTAGTAGAGGGAAAATCGTTACGTATGGAATTGGATACAGGGGCTACACTTAGTTCAATATCTTTAAATGATTATCAAAGGTTGGGTCTAAAGAACAAAATATTTTCAACTAATGTAGAAATGAAGACTTATACTGGAGAAGTGATAAGGCCTAAGGGGTTTATTTTAGCTCATTGTATTTATAATACTCAAGAATTTCATGGAAAGTTATATATAATTGAGAAGAAAGTAGATCCAATTTTTGGAAGGGATTGGATGAGAGATATAAAGTTGGACTGGGCAGATTTAAGATCTTTAGAAATTTTAGGCAAGAATCAATTGGATCAGTTATTAGGAGAATATCAAGAACTGTTTAGACCTGAGATAGGAGAAATACATAGTTATGTAGGACATTTGAGATTAAAAGAGAATGCGGCTCCTATATTTATTAAACCACGTCAAGTTTCACTTTCCTTAAAAGACAAAGTAGAGAAAGAATTGGATAGATTAGAAAAACTAGGCATTATTACAAAAATCGATTTTTCTGAATGGGGAACGCCAATAGTTCCAGTGCTAAAACCAAACGGAAATGTAAGAATATGTGCTGATTATAAAGTAACTTTGAACAAAATGATATTAGATGAGAAATACCCTATTCCTAGAATAGAAGAAATTTTTTCTAAAATGAACGGTGGAAAGTTCTTTTGTACCCTTGACCTAAGTAACGCATACTTACATATGAAAATGGATAATGAAAGTTCCATTATGCAGACTCTTAGTACTCATAAAGGGTTTTATAGAGTAAATAGGTTGATGTTTGGAGTCAAAGTAGCACCTGCCCTATGGCAACGTTTTATGGACTCAATACTTCAGAATTTAGAGGGTGTACAATGTTTTTTTGATGATATCATTATACAAGGTTCTTCTTTCTCTGAGACTCTTCAGCGTTTAACCCAAGTTTTTAAAGTACTAAAATCCAATAACTTAAGACTTAATCAGGAAAAATGCAAATTTTTTCAGAAACGTATAAAATATCTTGGATACATAATTGATGAAGAAGGTCTTCATAAGACAAAAGAAAAGGTAGAGGCTATTTTACATACAAGACAACCGAAAAACATTGCTGAATTGAGAACCTTTTTAGGGCTAGCAAATTATTATAATAAATTCATTCCAAATTTAGCTACCATTTTAAAACCTTTAACTAATTTACTTAAAAAAGAACACTTCTACACATGGTCTGATAAATGTGAGGAAAGCTTTAGAAGAGTGAAACAAGAAATTATAAGCGATCGGGTCTTAACACATTTTAATCCGGAACTGCCAGTTATTTTGGCTACTGATGCATCTCCTGTAGGGTTAGGTGCTTGTCTTTCTCATAGATTTAAGGATGGTTCTGAGAAACCTATTGCATTTGCTTCTAGATCTTTGACTGCTTGTGAACAAAAATATAGTCAAATTGACAAAGAAGCAGCTGGCATTTATTGGGGTTTAAAAAAATTTTTCCCTTATATCTACGGCCGGAAATTCATTCTTATAACTGATCACAAACCATTGGTTTCTATTTTCAATCCTCATCGTACTCTACCCACTATTTCTGCAACTCGTATTTTTAATTATGCGCATTTTCTGTCAGGATTTGATTATCAAATTGAATATAGGAAAACACAAGATCATTACAATGCGGATTATTTGTCTAGATTCCCTCATGAACCTTGCCCTGAACGTAAAGACGTGTCAGAAAAACTTCAAATTAATCAATTAGATATAGTTCCAATTCATAAAGCTACAATAGCTAAAGAAACTAGGGAAGACAATAATCTATCTCCTCTTCTATTTTGTCTACAAACTGGTGAAAGCCTTGAAAAGCATGGTTACAAAGATAATGAATTTAGTTTACAGGATGATTGTATTTTCAGAGGGGTAAGAGTCGTAATTCCTTCGTCGTTACAGCAAGCGGTTCTTAAGGAACTTCATGTTGGACATCTCGGAATGACTAAAATGAAACAATTGGCCAGAGCTCATTGCTATTGGAAAAATATAGATAGAGACATAGAAGAAATGGTTAGGACATGCAAAGAATGTTGTTTAAAACAAAATGAACCTCCTAAAACAAGTATTCATCCCTGGGAAGAACCGGCGGGTCCATGGCAAAGAATACACATTGATTTTTTCGGACCACAAAATGGTTTATTTTATTTTGTTATCGTCGATGGTTACAGTAAATGGGTGGAAGTTATTCCAACAAAAACAACTAAATCAGATTGGTGTATACAACAATTAAGGTCTTTATTTGCTAATTTTGGTCTACCTTTAGTTCTGGTCTCTGATAACGGACCTCAATTTACATCGGAAATTTTTGCTAAATTTCTCAGGGATAATGGCGTTTTGCACAAGAGGACTGCACCTTTTCATCCTGCTTCAAACGGGCAGGCAGAACGATTTGTACAAACTATTAAGAAAAGTCTAAAATCTATGGGCAATCAACATGGTGATGCCAATATTAAATTGGTTAGACTTTTGATGCAATTAAGGAAAATGCCTAATGCTACTGGAAATTCTGCTTACGAATTAATGTTTGGACGTACGATAAGAACGAGACTTGATCTTCTAAATGAAACAAAAAGAACAATTAACTACGATAAGAATAATTTTAATCTACCGAGAAACTTTGAAATTGGAGACAGGGTTCAAGCCAGAAATTATACGGATCGGAATAAATGGAATTTTGGAAAAATAATTGATAAGGAAGGAGCATTAAACTATAAAATTTTAATGGACAACGGCGTGATTTGGCGGCGTCATGTTAATCAAGTTAGGAAGACTCAATTTGTCGGGGAGGATTAATATATACATACAGTATATACTAATATTTATATTGGTTACAAGAGTTTATCAACATTATATTTATATTTATATTTACATTCATATTTGTTTTTCCATTTTGAATAAATGCATGTTTCTTATAATTAAGAGGTTAACTTCTTATTATTACTCTTAATTACACAATAATCTTGATGCTCTCTTTCCATTTAAACATCACTTTTTATAGAACTTCATTATTTGTTTTTGGTTAGTATGTGAAGTCTGATATGTTATGTCATATAATCTGAGCTAGAACTTCACTTAAGAGGGGCAGATATAGGCTATTAGGGGATCGGCTGTTAGACTAGCCTGCCATCTATTGCAAGAATGATGAACTAATTTGACAGTTGATTTTTAAATAAATCATCTAAGCTTATTTTAAAAATTTCTTAATTAATATGTGATTAATAATAACAATAAATTCATTTTTAAATTAAAGATTATTGGGACATTTGTATTTGCTTGGTAACAAAAAAATTAATTACGATAATTTTTTAATAAGTCATTAAACAAATTATAGCTTGATGTCCCAATAATCTCTTATGAATTTAATTCTTTAAAAAAAACCGCATTGAAAAAATTCCTTATAATGAAGATATGAGTAGGATGGCAGCCAGGAAAGAAATCAGACAAAAAATTCAATCAATTTTTATCTAATTTTATTACGATCGCCGACGTTTCGGACGCAAAGACAAGCAAACGGTTCTCTTCTGCTAGATTGGTTCAGGAAACAAACGCAAACAACACGAATTATTCACGCACAGTCCCTTCAACCATTACATCATAAAATGAACTCAATTAAAAACCTAATCACGCGTATGCAAAATATAAGTGACAGTGTTTTCTGGGCAAAGAATCTCAACATTATTCTGAATATATGTCTTGATAATGGTTATTGTAAAAACACTTTCAATCGCATTGTTAACACTATAAATACTAAATCTGTAACTAATAATCAAGGGCGTGTCGTAGGAAATCCTATAGATAAAAAAGAAAAAATTTTTTTTCTGTTTAAATTTTCTTCCTGATATTAGCTATCAATTAAAAAAAATTTTAGAAAACGAAAAAATTGGCATTGCTCTTAAGCCAAACAATACGCTTAAAAAAATTTTTCAACCAAAAAGACCCCATTGAATTTGCTGAAAAAGCAGAAGTAATTTATAAAATTAATTGTTTAGGGGACAATAACCAATGCCAAACTTGCTACATCGGAAAGACCATTAGAAAAATAACAGATCGCATAAAAGAACATGAAAGATCCGTGATCAACGCCAAAACAAGCACCGCTCTTGCCGTGCATGCCAAAGAAACCCGACACGCTTTTGATTTTAACAATTGTGAATTATTATATCAAGATAGCAACCAATTTAGACTCGAATTTGCCGAAATGATTGCTATAAAAAAATACAGAAAAACGGCATGCAACTACAAGGACGACATTCAGGGCCTTAGCACTTTATATGAAAATATTTTAAATTTTATTAATTTATAATTATATTGGAAATAATAATTTAAGTGAAAGTTTATAAAAAAGAAATCTATTTAAATCTATTTTAAAATATTCTAATTAAAGAACAAAAAGCTTTTATATGATTGAAAAATAGATATGTTAATACATTTAATGCGAAAGGGTTCAATGAGTAACAGCAAATATATACAGTACAAAACAATGCATCTCACACCCGTGAATTGTGTTTTTATATTGGTAATTAAAAAATACGTCCATCTGTATTTCATTGACCATCGATTGTAGGTTTTTGTAATGAAATGTATTTAAAAAAAATTCTTGTTAAACTTTCATCAAATATGTTTGTCTCATTGATCATAGGTCCTGAGGAAGGGCGCGATTTGCGTCCGAAACGTCGGCGATCGTAATAAAATTAGATAAAAATTGATTGAATTTTTTGTCTGATTTCTTTCCTGGCTGCCATCCTACTCATATCTTCTAATAGTCCAGCCATCATCTCAATATTATTCCTTATAATGGTTTTTTTTTTAAGTATGTTTAGACGTCACTCCTGAACTCCCTTAACGACTCCTAAAAGATGGATATCTACTTCACAGTGAATTAATAAAAAAAAATTTCTTTTGTTTATATATTTAAATGAATTTTTTTTATATATACAATAAAAAATCATACTAACTACGGTCATAAATTAGCGTTATGAATTCTCACACATTATTAATAAATTACAACTTATTTTTTTTTTTTTTTTTATAAATTCATAGCTTCAGGCTTGTAGATTTGCATGAAACAAGAGACAAATTCCAACCGAGCGGAAAGCGGAAGATTCCGAATGGGAGAGTTGGAAGATATAAAAAAAAAAAAAAAAAAAGAGGCTGGGCGGGAAGGGAGCCTCCTTTTCGCTGATTATGATCCAATCGGATCGAATTGAAAATGAAAGTCAAGGCTTCGTTTGAAAAGAGTCAAAGACCTGGATCGGTGGGACGGAGTAACAGGAACAAGGTAGGTTTTTTTTTTTGTGAAGGGGGCTTTTGATGATGGGAACATCACGTTCACATCAGCTGGCCATTCCCTTTTGGTCCAGCAATAATAATAATAATAATAATAAACAGCTTCTAAGAAACTGATCTAGAATTAATCTTTCCTATTACTTATGATAATAATCAAAGTAGATTACCTTCTTATTTTTTTTTGGTTTATGTGCCATTGTATTTACTAAACACATTGTTAAAACTTTTAGGTAATTTGATATTCTTTTATTTATTTATTTATTTATTTATTTAGTGATATAAGATTCCCAACAGAAATAAATTTCCAATTATAGGGAAAATAAATTACCAGTAAATTATACAAATTCTATAATACTACTGTATGTTTAAGAAGAACAAAAATATTCCACAATTAAAGTTACAATAAAATGACAATCACTTAATCAGATTGTCCGGCCTCCCTCCTCGCATATTCCGAAATCATTTTGAAAATGGGTGAGTTTTCTCCCATTCTCGTTCGGACAGGGCCAAGATAAAAAAGGGAGCCCGATCTAAGGGTAAAAGCCGGGACTCTGAAGCCAATTCTTGCCAACAACTCAGAGCAATCCCAACGGTTGCCGAGAAGATCACACAAATTTGCGTGTATTAAGTCTCGCCTTCTTTCAGAGAGACTTTTAATTTCAAAGATTTCAAGTAGTTGATCATACGTAGGTGATATGAGAAGCAGGGAGGCCAAACTTGACAAAAAAAAGATATTTAAGAAACCTTCTTTGCACCTTCTCAATCAAGTTGATCTGGGCTGCATAAAAAGGATCCCATATCAATGGTGCGAACTCCAACTGAGATCTCACCAGAGAGAAATATAAGATTTTAAGAGTATTTATATTTTCAAAGTTCTTACAATTTCTCTTTACAAAGCCAAGCATCTTAAATGATTTATTTACAATAAAAATTTACATGTTCATTAAAGGCTAATTTAGAGTCAAAAATGATTCCCAGATCCTTGACAGACTCCACTCTTTCCACCAAGATATTTTCTATATAGTAATTCGAATACAATATTCTTGACTATTGTTGCCTTTAGATTACAAAGTAAAAAGAAAGTTCTGGATATAAGAGGGATGTATGACTGTAGAGAAGAGATGTTGAAAAAAATAAAACAAGAAGAATTGAGTCAATAAAGTTTCTGACAAAATCCAGCTCTGATGATGGTTCAAACTTAGAAACGAAACGTTGATTTCAATAAAGAAACTTCTTTGGCTGAATTTTTATTTGTTTTCTTTCTTCAAAAAAAAGAAAGAAGTTATTTGTTCTCTTTGGAACTTAATACTTCAAAAGAAGACAGGAGAAGGTGCAGCAAAAAATAAAGCATTCGATTTAATACAATTCAACGAGCCCTCGGGCCCACGGGGCGTGGTGTAGGGGTTAGCGTGCTAACCTCATATACCAAACGTCGCGGGTTCGGACCCCAGGCAGTCTGATGATTTTATTTAAGCCATCTGGATACCAGATGGCTTAAATAAAAATGCCTGGACCCTAATACATATAAATTCATAAATAACGGTTATCGTAAATGTCTTATATGGCCTGAGCTGCCGAAAAGACAGGTGAATGTGTGTGTGAGTGTGAGTGTGAATGAGAAAAAGTGTGAGTGTTTAAAAAAAAAAAAAAAAAAAAAAAAAAACGAGCCCTCGGGCTTGGTGTAGTTGGTAGAGCGCCTGCCTTGTCTCCCAGACAATTAATTCAATAAAGGTGACTTTTTTCTTTTTTTTTTTGTGAAAATTTCTGACCAGCTTGATCAAAATGGTGTCGTCTATGGTATTCCGTGTGCATCATGTTTAAGTAAAAATGCCTTATCCTTATATAATGGTGAGACAGAAAGAAAATAGAGACTCAGGCAAGTGCGGATCCAGAGGTGTTTCTCGGGGGGGTAATCTGGTGTGACTCGTCGCACAGCACACAATTTTTTCTTAATTTCGGTAATTTAAAGGCCCATTCTGTACTTGTTTGCCAGAATATAAATACAAATCAAATTTTTAAGTATTAATTTTTAAAGTTTTACATTAAAAATAATTTTTTTTTTTTCGAAAAAAAATTATTTTTTTTCAAATCTCGGAGGGGGGGGGGGGGGCAATTACCCCCTTTTACCCCCTGTATCCGCCCTTGGACTCAGGAGCGTTTCTATTCTGTTGCAAAGGCGCTTCCAAAATCAGCACTTGCCTTCCATTCCTTAGAAGAAAAACATGAATTCGATTATGATAAAGTGAAGATCCTGTAATTTGAGATAGACAAAAAAGATAGAATCCGTTTTTATTAATTTGTATGACAATTCTCTTGATTAATTTGAAGACTGGATTTGAAAAGACATCCCTAGAATATTCGGATGTTCTCGAAAAATAAAAAGACCTTTTAATTTTTTATGATTAAAATTAGTTTTCACAGGCCCTCTATGGCCGAAACCAGGTTAGCGCTAAGCTGGTCGTCGGAATAAAAATTTTCACAAAAAAAAAAAATAAAAAAAGTCATCTTTATTGAATTAATTGCCTAACACCTGCAATAGGAAATAAACTTCCTGTGTATATATTCCTACATCTTCTGGATTTTATACTATAGATCAGCTCTAGGGAATTTTGGTGTGCCAGTGATTAAAAGTATCAGTAGTAGGAATAATAACGAAGATTTTTTTTTTTATAAAAACAAGATTTTGTTTATTCTTTGCCGCTAATAAAAGTGAAGGGTAACGGAAGTAATAATCCAAGAGTAACATCTGAAAAGGAAGGGACAAACAAAAAAAAGATTAAGAACACATTTCAAAAAAACAATCAGTGATTTTATCGACGTTATTATTATTATTATACCTTTTAGAATTAATGACTTGGCACGTAGAGTGCGAACGACCTTGACTCTCGGTGGGAGAAATTGAATAATTAAAAAATAAATTCAATAAAGTATAGAAAGAATAGTAAATAATCTAAAATGATCTTTTATTGATATAATATTAAAATTTTCATTTATTGAAATTTTATTTTTTCATTCACTCTCATGGTATATTTGAGGGCATTGTCATGATTAGAGGCGGAAAAAAAGTCTTTGTTTCTCCACTGATCTCACAAAAAGAAACGTTTTTGGAGATTTTCAAAAACGACTTTTGCGACTTTTTTTGCCTCTCAGAGACTTTTTTTTTGTGAAAAAAAAGCGACTTTTATGACCGACTTTTGATGTTTTACGTCTTTAATTCTAATATATTGGCGGAAACTAAATTTATGTCGACAAAAAAAAAAAAAAAAAACTGATGTGAGGCACAAAACACTTTCCAATTACCGAATGTAGAAAAAAGTTGTATCCTGTGCGACCAGTCACTCTATATTTTTACTTTTGTACTAATGAAATTAAATTTTTTTTCTTTATTTAATTAAATTTTAAATAACTCTGCCATATTTCGGTTATCGAAAGATGTGCTCTTTATTTCTTTTACTTTCTCATTTGTTCAAAATGACAGCGACTTTTTTGCCAAAAACAGGCATTTTACCGACTTTTTTTCCACTCTCTCGTCATGATTGAGCCACATGCAATTGTGTATGCCCAATATAACTTGGCGAGGATTATATGTATTTTCAGACATTAACCTGGCCATGAAGATGATCCCATATGTGACCGAAACGTCGGCCCTGGTTTATTAATAAATTGAAATATAACTTCATTTCATTCTTCCTATTTGATTATCAACACTCAGCTATATACCTCCTTCAAATGAAATTTTATATTGATGTGGAAATAGAAGAATTCCGAGTTCAAATTTATTTTTCTTAGGCAGTCTAGTAATAATAAATTTCAAAATTTAGTAGGAATGATTTCTACGTTCATCTGATAAAGAGCTGAATAATTATGTTTTCAAAAGTCAATGGCTCATTCCCGTTCTAACCAATGAAATAATAAATAATCGGCATACATTTCTATTTTCTTTTCCTTTTGTTGTTGTTGTATTTGTTATAGCACAGTATTTAAATAGGAAGATGAAGAAAATAGACTTTAATCGGCCCCAAAATTATTTATTACCAATGTCGACGTTTCGGGGACTATACGTCACCCCCTCCTCAGGACCTTAAAATACAACACAACAACAAAACTTTACAAATTAAGATAAACTTAAACAGCAAGATATAACAGAAAAAAAAAAAAAAAAAAGGAAGAAGAGGGAAAAGTACACTTACAAAGGTCGTAAAGTATTTCGTGCCTCCTGCACTCGTATAATAATTACAACAATTATCTTGTTGCTTAAAATGATGGCTTGAGCTCACCATATAGCCAAATTGTATGCAAGTTTTAACCACACCACTCTCTCTCTCCATACGATCATAGTATTTAAACATGTATTGTGTTTGTTGGACCTAGCCACCGAGGACTGGAGCCTCTAAGCAGGCCGAAATACATTTATTTAAGAAAAGGACTGGAGAATAAAAAACTACATTTGATCCAGCGAAAATCTTCCCAATTGTAAAATTTATTTATTTAATATAAATTCTTCTCAATTTATTTATTATTGAAACAAATAATATGATTTAAAAAGTTTGAAAAGTTAAAAAAAATCTGGGTCGAAGCTAAAATTTTAATGATTTAACTCAGTCAAAAAGTTTTTTTTTTTTTTTTTATAATATAAAAATGACAATTTAATATATTAAGTTGTTATATAAAAGGAAAACTTTTATTCTAACAAGTGAAGCAGGGATCAAAGCTTTTTTTTTTATTTGAAATATCGGATTTATTTTTTATTTTTATTTTTTTCAACTAAACGAAGAGGAACAAGCTCCAAGATCTTCCTATAATACATTTCTGTTTATACACTCTGTCAAAAAAAAAAATAAAAAACAAAAAATTAGTCAATAAATTTCATTATTTATCCAAACAAAGAAGGTCTCCGTTCCGAAATAATTCACATCTGCCAACAGACGACGAAATAATCCTTTATGTCTTCAATCGACTGGGGGGGATACAGGAAGTGGTAATATAGATATAGAAAGAAGGTATTGGGTTCATATCAAAATTCGATGTAG
>JAKCPI010008094.1:0-17194 GCA_023213315.1 Euborellia annulipes
TAATTAAAAAATTAATCATATTGTTCGACTCGGTACCAATCCATTCCGGTCACAAGATTAAATGTATTTTTGACGACAATTCGACTTTTTCGCACTCGTATTTCCGATCCTAGCCGAAAGTCTTCTTAACAATAAATCTAGACTTAATTATAAACTTTTCTCTATTTCCTATTACTTTATATACGAATGTACTGGGGTATATTAATAATAAACTTTGGAAACTAAAAAAAATCTGAACAAGATTGATTTGATTGTTTTGTTTCTATCTGCAAGAATACTGACAAGCATTTTGTTTTTCCTCTTGATAAAATAAGTTTCATTAATTTCACAAGCGTGAAACAAAAGCGTCCGTTTCCTCCCCCTTAATAATTCCTAGCACGAGTGTGACATATATAGAAGATCCGTTTTCCCGTTTAGTGATTAATTCGCAAACGGATTCTGGTTGGCACGTTATATTGGCGATCGTCGTACCGCGACTGCTGATATTAATCATCACCGCCTGTCAAAATATATATATACAGACAGGGTGGTTGGATGGCTTCGGGGAAAAGAATCAGGCAGAGACTAGCCCCATTACCAGCTAGTGTCCAATTGAAGTGAAAAAATGACCCGGAGGCGTTCAGCAGCAGGCAGATGATTAATGATCTGAAAATGACTGGTGGTGCTTTAACGTTTACCTAATCAATGCATCAACAGACACTCGATAATACGTTTCTATTTCATTTGCTGTTATTAACTCAATGGTGTAAGCTGATTTAAAAAATTGAACTGCGCCAGGCAATTAGAGAATATTGGCTGCTCTTGAAAATCTAATCTATTTATATATATAATTCGCTAATGCCCGTCTGTCTGTCTGTCACGCTCCTTTTAAACAACTTCCCGTTGGAATTTTGAAAATAAATTTTTCGCCCTGCAGCTTCATCCCTGGACCCCCTAGAGCAGGCTAGAGTCCGCCTGCGGCGGACCCTCGTCTTTTCTTAATTATGAAAAAAAAAAAAAATTATCATAAGTATTCCAATCTAGTACCTGCTTGAGAATTTATTTATGAAAAAATAAATAAATAATGTAAATTTATCTTAAATATCAATTTTCTTCTTAATTAAATATCAACGTTTTTTGGAAAACTCAGCCTAATTTCGAGGGTGCAAGGTCAATTAGAAAAGGCGTGCCTTATAATACAAGCAAAATGTATATTTTATATTTTTTATTCGTAAAAAGAGATAGAGAAAAGGAAAGAAGTGAAGTAACTATTTTTTATGACTTTGATGAAGTAATTTACCTTTAAAAAATGTAATAAAAGAAAAGTAATAAAATATCTAACATCTGTGAAATTGCACGATATAAAATATAAAATTTTAATTTAAATTGTATGTAGATATAGTAACTTAATAGTTTTTAAATAGAGAGTAAATGAATCTTTATTTCAGAAACTCGTCAACGAGCGTTTATATGGAAATGGATGTGAATTAGAATTGAACACTATCTTATATTATGAATACATATTTTTGTGCATATTCCCGTTATCTGCCATTTCGTTTTATGAGTTATTTTTTTATATTGCATTTT
Organism: Euborellia annulipes; assembly: GCA_023213315.1. Lineage (NCBI taxonomy): Eukaryota > Metazoa > Arthropoda > Insecta > Dermaptera > Anisolabididae > Euborellia > Euborellia annulipes. Next base: position 1,567 of record JAKCPI010008094.1, read on the forward strand.
TCTGAGTAGATTCATTGAGTGAATACACATGCGATTGTTCATATACTGATTTATTTTTGATTAAAATAATTTTGTCTTCAAATAAAAATTAATTAAATTAATTGTTTAGGCCTATAATGTCCGTCTGTCTGTCCATATGCCCATCTGTCCGTCTGTCACGCTCTATTTGGGCAACTTTCCTTTGGAATTTCGAAACGAAATTTTTTATGCTTAAAGATGATCTTCAAAGGATTACAGGAAAATTATTTTCATCCCTAAATTCCTATTACTTTTTGAATTATTAATTCCCAAAGTTTCAATTTCTCCCATAGGAAATGTATAGAGAGCCATTTATGTATTCTTTGCATTTGTGTATTCTATGAAGGTAAACAAATTCTCAAGCAGGCACTCAATTGGAATATAGTAATGATAATTTTTTTTCATAATTAAGAAAAGGTGAGGGTCCGCCGCGGGCGGGCCCGAGCCAGCTGGCGGGGGTTCAGGGGCGAAGCCCCCCGGGTAGCCGCGAAGCCCGCCGAACTTATATTTTCCTCCAAGTGACTTGCTTATTAGATGTTGTCTCATACATATATTAGAAATTTTATATTTAAGTTAGGTACCCCCCTCGGACTTACCACGAAGCTTTTGAACCAAATCGGCCAAAGAATACTAGTACTTTACTGATGTACTTTTTCAGTTTTTTCGCTCCAACGATTTTGATCAAGATATTATTTTTTAGATACTCTTTAAAATATATATTCTCATTGTCCTTGAAATCTTTTGAAGCATATTTTACTCTTATACTTCACAGGAAAAACAGGAGAAATGGTTGCACAGATCTCAACTTTCAATTACCTAAGTTAAGAGAAAGTTGTGTGCTGTGCGACCATCACACCAGATTTTTTTAAACTAAAACATTCTTAAATATATTTAATTATTTAGATAAATTATATGTATATATAAGTTTGATAGTGAAACTAAATGGTCTACGACTTGCAATAAATTTGAGCAAAATATCTATTTAAAAGATCTACGTCTAAATACAATTACATTATCTAACATCTAACAATTAAATCAACCCGTCAATGTTGGTGTCCAAGTTTTTTACGATCCGCGAAGAAGGCTTATCTCCCTTTCTCCATTTTTTTTTTCACTCTTTTGTGGTACCCCCTCTAGTACTTTTTACGAGCACAACGCGAGTGCATATGTGTGTAGTTATTGTATCTATCTCACACAAACACACACATTCAGTCATTTTATGAGCCAATACTCCTCCCAGACTCAAATATAAAACCTTAGTAGTGTTGTTAGGGTGGGGTGGATTTATTATATGAGGAGATCTATACAGGATTCAGTTATTTTTGCAAACAAAAATTATTCTAATTATTCTTTTTGATTTTATATACCTTGTTAACACTTTTTATTATACGAACGAATAATTAATAAACACAAAAAAAAAAATATTTGTTTAGGCTATATGATATGAATCTGCAAAATCAAACGAGAATATTTTTTTTTATTAAAAAAGAATAGTTTGGAGTGATAAAAAGAAGAAAAATGATTTAATTAGTAAAATGAAATAGATATAATAACTGTCATAGTTATTTCTCATGTTATTTAATTTAATATATCAACTTATGTTTTTTCCCTCCTGAGATAAAGATAGATGAAAAAAGCTAAAGCCGAGAACTATGACTTTATCATTTGTTATAAATGAAAAAAAAAATCATATATAAAACAATGATTAAAATTATGTTGTGTTTTTATTAGCTTTTTTTTTTTAAACATTCACACTTTTTTCTCATTCACACTCACACTCACACAGTCTTTTCGGCAACTCAGGCCATTTAAGACTTTAGACGATAACCGTTGTAATTAATATATATATTTGGGGTTCAGGCATTTCTATTCAAGCCATCTGGTATCCAAATGGCTTAAATAAAATCATCGGACTGCCTGGGTCCGAACCCGCGACGTTTGGTATAGGAGGTAGGCACGCTACATACTACGCCAGACCCGGGGGCTACGCTATTTTTATTAGCTTAAAAAAAAAAAATACTAACCTCATATCACTTCACTATATTAAATAAGTCAAGGAATTAAAAAAAAAATTTCCTTCCTGTTGTTAAAATAAAATAATAATTATTACCATATTATTTATTATTCAGGAATTTATTGAGTAAAAGAAACTATTATGAAAATCACAATAAAAGGAGATAAAGGTTTTTGCAAGATGCTTGACTTGTACCCCTCTTCTGTGTATTACTCCCTCCTGTTACGACACTGCTGCTCTTTATACTTTCCAATGGACTGTAGCGATTTAAAAGGAGAAAGCGGGAGGAGGTGGAAGGAGTTTCAAGTCACCACCAAGTTCAGGCTTCCTCCCGCCCTTCAAACATTCACAAAGAGAGACGGTTATTTATTCTTTTAAAATGCAGAGATTATTTTCATATCGTAGTAAATAATACAATTTATCCGAGTCAAAATGATTAAAAATGATCGAGAGATCCACATGCCAGCAGCAGGACTGCATAGTGAACCCTTAGGGACACACACGGCCACACCAGGGATACACCGGCTCGCACCAGGGACACACACAGTATATCGAAAGTGACCAGATGAAAAAAAGACATATATTTAAAAACACAATAAATAATTTAAATGTTGAAGATAAAAGTTTGACTTGGCAATTTTTCGGACAAAAAGACAATGGAAAATGACATTATTCGCTTCAAAATCTATAAGTGAATTTCGGATACGTCTTTATGAATTCTTTGTTAAAAAAAAAATTTGTTCTATTTTTAGTTTCAACGGTAATTGAGCTTAAGCAATTTATGAAAAATAATGAAAATTAATTATGCATAAAATCATTAATAAATCATTCCGTGTTATTCGATTTCGTGTTCTTTTATTTCGGAACTAATTACAGATTGTGTTCGTCAATTTGTCATTTCAAGTATTATCCAATCAGGGGATACTCTACTCGAGTTGCTGTTTATGATTGACCATATTACGAGGGGTGCCAATTTGTATCTGTCAGGTGCTCTAGTGTGCCAGTCGGTGTCACCACCTTAGGTGCACCTGGGCTAAGCCATTAGTTCCCTCCATTTGAATAATGGCTATTAATTAAAAAAAAATCTTTATATTTATTCATGCTTATAAAAGCTGACTTTGCTACCAAGTATTTGTTCTTAGGGGGAATTTTAATTTGTATTTAGATTTCAAACGCCTATTTTTTTATTATTAATATTATTTTAATAAAGCCGGTCTAGAAAATAACTTTGATTTTTGATGACATTTTCAAAAAAGATTTTTAGAAAAAAAACTGGCCTCCGTTGCCGAAAAAGACCTTAAATAAAAAAAAAAAACAAATAAAAATTAAAAAAAATTTTCTAAATATGTAATTAAAAAAATAATTCTACCTAAAAAAAAAATAAAATTGAGTGTTAATTGTGATAAAATGAAATAATTACGCCCACGTTATATACTAATAAATGCCAGCTGTCATTTTTCCTTTGACGATATTATCAATTCAAATAATTTTTTTTTTTCCAACTGAAAGCAATGTTTACAAATAATAAGTATATTTGGAGAGAAAACAAATATTATCGGTACGCCTTGTAAGTGCTTTAGGCTTTTGATAATCCCTTAATGACCAGATAATGATAAGTTCTCCAACCGAACTGCGATTGCGATTCAATTATTCAATGAGATATTTCAACTTAAAACAAAACCCATTAACAAACTGACAATAACAAATATTATTTGGGCTTGAATATATAATTAGGACAATTAAATTTTTTGATAATTTTAGGGTTATAAAAAGGGACTAAATGTAATTCAACAGATACATTATTAAACATTAGTTGATAGCACATTATTTATATAATACATACTCAAATAATCTTGAAATTAAAAGATATCCCAGAATATTTTGTTGTGCGACTGGAAAGAGCATCTTTCGGCTTTCATCTCTTTTGAGGGAGGATAAAATTTCTGAAACCAACCAAGGATTTTAAATTAATTTTTAATAATTTCAGAAAGTATCTTAAATGATAGAATTTATTCGTGATTTGTGCCCGTTAAACGCAAATGGACGGACACCTGGCGCTCTTCGTGCCTCATGGACACCCGCCCCAGATATTTATTTAGAGGGGAAACAAAAAAATACTCAATTAACCTATAGTGTGTGTTTTGTAACTTTCCAATTTGATGACAATTGGGGGATAATTTTTTTTTTATTTTGATTTATGTTATCTAAACATAATTTTTTTAATTTTCCTTCAAAAGACATGCAATGGAAAAAAAAAATATTTGATAAATAAATCAAAACAAATGCACACTTATAACAAGAAAATATTAGCCAATTACGTTTCAACATCATGTAATTATGTAATTAAAAGACAAATGTTATATTTTATAATGCCCATTGGCAATATAAAATTCCAGAGGAGAAATTTATTTCAATTAAACCTATTTCCATAATAAAAAATAATATACAATGTTTTTTATTTTAATATGAAATAAATTTATTTTTGGATGTGATGGTCGCACAGCACACAACTTTCTCTTATCTTGGGTTGTTGTGTTCTGTGCTTTCACACCAGATTTTTGTCGAGATATATTTAGTTTGCGTTGATACGTATATTAAAATTTAAGAATTTTTTTTTCAACACTCACACTTTTTTCTCATTCACACTCACACATTCACACAGTCTTTTCGGCAACTTAGGCCATATAAGACTTTGATTATAACCGTTATTATTTATAATATCTATTGGGGGTCCAGGCATTTCCCGTTAATCCATTTGGTACCCAAATGGCTTAAATAAAATCATCCGACTGCCTGGGGTCCGAACCGAACGTTCGGTATAGAATCTAGACACGCTACCAACTACACCAAGCCCGAGAGCTACAAGAGTAAAGTATACTTCAAACAATTTTCTGGGCAAAATGAGAATATTATACTACATTTTAAAGAGGATCTAAAAAATAATTGATTTTTGAATTTTAATCAAAATCGTTATAGCGAATAATGAGAAAATCGAAAAAAAACTGAAAAAGTACATCAGTAAAGCACTAATACTCTTTGGCCGATTTTTTTCAAAAGCATCATGTCACGTTTCAGGGAGGTGGACTAACTTAAATATAAAATTTCAACCTCCTAGCTCTTTTTGTTCTTCAGATATTTTGCTCACAGACAGACACACACACACACAGACAGACAGACCATGTCACGAAAACAACTTTTGAATTCGAGGGACCTCAAAACGTTTATATCCATCAAAATCTCGACATCGAATTTTTGACATGAATCCAATACTTTCTATATATATTAATAGGGTATATATAGAGGTAAGAGAAAGTAAAAATTTAATAAAAAAAAAGATTAATAAATGAAATTGCAATATCGCTTTAAATAAATATAATTTCACTTTTTTATTAATCGAAATGAGTTTTTTAAATTTGTTACTTTTTATTAAAAAAATAAATAAATAAATTTAGCCGTGAAATTAAAAAATAATTGCATAAGCGTCTTAATCAGAGATGTATATCAGGGGATGCAGTTCATGTTTGTTATTTTATTTATTTATTTATTTTTGTTTAAGGTATTTTCCGGCATCTAAGGCCATTTAGACCACATCTCTATTTATTTCAAATGATTTGTAGCCTATTCAAATGAAAAATAAATTTTTCTTGCTTGGGACAGGGAGCGAACTCGGGACTAATGTCTTCCCTCTAAACCACGGGTCACGGGCCGTGTTTGTTATTGAAAGGTGGTCAACTGATCAATCCACACAGTGGCGAATGGGGTGGGTGACATGAGCGCCGAATTGTAAAATTATTGGGGGGGGGGGGGCCTAAATATGATTGACCTAGGGGGTACGGGTTAAGTGTTTGAAGATTTTGCCCTGATTTACCTTTTAACTATAGTGAAGCGTCTACGTTTTGTATTGCTATTTTTGTTATTCACTCAGATTATTCACCTTCCAGGGGACTCTAGATCCTCTGGTTCGGCTCACCCGAGAAGCTAGGAATTTTCATTTAAAAAAATATTTATATTTGCTTTAAATAGGTATTATACTAATTATAATAAAATCCCCAAAGGAACGAACCATTCTTCTAATTTAAAAAAAAAGAAAAAATTTTAAAATAATTTCTTTACTTCAAATGGGAAATGATATAAGTTAATCCTTTTGTTCTCCCACACACACACATGCCATTCGCACACGGACTAATAAATATATTCTTTTCTACATGGTTTTATTCTTGTTTCCACAGGTTGACGACGGCTTGAAACCTGGTTATCGTTTGTGCTTCAATCAGTAAGGCAGAGGAAGCCGCTCCTGTTAGACGTCTTTCGAGCGCTCGCTGATCGGTTTTAATTCCAGAATCCTTCATTTGGTGAGTAGGCCTATCTCTTGAAATTTTTACAATTATAATTAATTTTTAAATTCATTATATGCTGACATACAAATCTTTGACAAATTCAAAGAGTTAATTATTAAAAACATGACAAAGTGATTATTTCATTAAAGGCACATTTAGGCATACTAGTGCAAAGGAAGGATAATATTTTAATTTTAAACTTTTTTGGGATTAATACAGAAGATATGGGTCTTTAGAACATTTTTTTATTAATATTATCTATTTCCTGTCTATTTGTCGAGCATAAATATTTTGTCAGAGATAAATTATTCGATCAACTTTTAATAAAATTCTATTAAAAAATAATATTTTATCAGATCACATGGGGAGTCTGAACTTCTCAAAGGACTGATTGTCTTAGAATTTATTTTTATTCTAATTTATTTTGAAAAATACTTTTGTTACATACATACAAAGAAATTACTTACATTTAGAAATTCATAGATTATTAGACTACTTATTTAACGTAAAACAATTTTCAATTACCAAAAGTAAGAGAGAGTTGTGTGCTGTACGATCAGTCACTCCAGATTTTTTTAAAATAATAACTCTAAGATATCTCAACTTAAAAATAATATTTATTTATGAAAAGGGAAAATGATGGTGAATTTCTAAAACAAACTTAATTAAATAAACATATCAAAAAAAAAAATCACACTCTTCACGGAATTTTAATCTTAAAACAACTTTTTCAGTTTTTTTTTTTAACTTCCAATTAAAGAAAAGAAAAAATCAGAATCCGAAGTAACTTTGAGGCCAAGAAAATTAAATAAATAAATCTTCTATTTAATTTTTTATTCGCCGACGTTTCGGTCGTCAATCATGACCTTCATCAAGGCAAATATTGTCAATAATAATCGTTCTTAGGTATAGATTATGTATTATCGACAATATTTGCCCTGTTAAAGGTCGTGATTGGCGACCGAAACGTCGACGAATAAAAATTAAATAAAAGATTTTTATTTTCTTATTTTATTTAATCTCCTTGGCTGCAAAGTTATTTCAGATCCTGATTAAATCTCCATAGCTACATTAAGTTTACTTGAAAGAAAAGAAATTCTAAAGAAATTATTTGAATTAACATCTGGATTTAAATTAATTTCTTTCAAAATTTGAAAAATAATAAAAAAATTAAAACTATTTTTTTCTAGTCCTGTAAACAGGGTCGTCTGTCAGAGGTGGTGGGAACAAGAGGCGAGACTATTCACACAACTTTTATATAATTTTTTTCTTTGACAAATAATTTTCATTGATTCTTTATAAAAGTGCTCTCCATTTTCTAATCTTATTAATGAAGAATTCATTCTTTTTTTTTTAACTAGGCCACTTGTTAAATATAAATTAAAATTACTATGCCAAGTGGTAACAACTAATTTAAATATTTTTTTTTTTTTTTAGAAGGAAATAAAAAGAAATTTATTTTCTTCATTTACTTAAATTCTGAATTTCACGCATTTAATTCCTCACTAATAAATTTCCATTTTATTGATCATTAACAACTTTTTTTTTTTAACGAGAAAGATTGACAAAAATTTTTTAAAGAGGACAAATACACTAGAATGTTTATCATATGTGCATGTGTTTGTGTGGTCGATTGTCTCTCTTTGTCTTTGTCTTTGTTCTCGTTGGCTTTGGTCCAGACCGCGGGAGTCCATTTCTCTCTTCAGGGGACATCTTTGTCCTTTCTATCTATCTATCTCTCTATATACTACTAATAGGGGTTCGCATCAGGGTGGAGGGCTTTTGTATATTAATGACACCAATATTTCAACTAATGCGTTTCGAAATTTCCGCAAGATCAACAAAGTTTTCGACCCACTTGCTATCTGTTATTTATCTTTATTAAAGGAAATTTATTCAACCTTTCTTCCTTTATTTCACTTTAAATTATTTAAATCATCTTTCTTGATTAATTTAAAATAATCAATTAAATAAAAATAAATTTTAATAGACTGCTTATTTTGAACTTATTCTAATACAGGGGTTCCTAAATTGTTTTGTTCATCTAATCCATATCCACATTTTTCCTCGACACTCTAAGTCAAAACATTCGTCTATCTGTCAAAATTAAAATATTTTCAAGGTCCTTGTAGCAGTAATATTACTATATACCTACATGAGAAATTATTTATTGTTTTGTTGTTGAAACGTAGGCAAATGACGCCTTTACTTTCTGGATTAATTGCTTCAAAGCATGCCCAATCTGTAAGACCCAAGTATACATTAATTAGTTCATCATTTGATTATTTAACAACGAAACAGGGACTAATTTATTCACACTACATAGTGGCACAACCAGGATGGGGAGAGGTTTGAATTTTCGGAACGGACTTTTCTGATTGATAATGGTTAATAATATTTAAAATAAAAAACTGTTATACTTTATCCCCCACCCCCAATTATATTTTGGTACAATATGGAAATCCGTTCCATTTTCTAATAAAATTACCGAATTAAAATCTAGTTCTTAGGCCGAACTTGCACATTTTTAGGTAATTGGCAAAGGATTGTCAATTCTTTGAAAAGTATCGCCAAAATTCAGAATAGCTACTCATTAGAATTAGCGATCTGATCCTATGTCCAGAGAACGAAAATGATTTCGATCCAATTCCTTAAATTCACCACCTTTTCGATTTGGTCGCGATTCAGATCCAATATCCTCCCCAAAACAAAGATTTCGATCCAAATACAAAAATTCTTGATCATATCGGATCTTCGGATTTAAATCCAAATTGATCGCGATCCTGTCCATCCCTGTTTGGAATTATTCGTAACTTAATTTAGTTAGTAATTAATAATACAAATTAACTTAAACTTTTCGACCACTATTTCTGCAGTCGTCGTCAGGTGATGTATCACTTTGAAAAACAAAACTTAACTGAAATACACCACCTGATGACGCCTACAGAAATAGTGGTCGGGGGTTTTTCTAGTTAATTTGTATCATTAATGCCAAAAATGTCTTTTATTATTAAATTATTTTTCTTTCTCTCTCGGCTTCTGAGGCCATTTAGGATTATAGATATTTGAAATTTTAATATGCTGATTACACCTCGGGGCCGTTTCCCTTTGGTAATAAATCAATTACGTACGTATTTGTATTTTCACAAACACAAATAATTTATTGTCCCTGGGCTTGGCGTAGTAGGTAGCGTGCCTACCTCCTGTACCAAACGTCGCGGTTCGGACCCCAGGCAGTCCGATGATTTTATTTAAGCCATTTGGATACCAGATGGCTTAAATAGAAATGCCTGGACTCCCAATAGATATTATCTCATATATAACGGTTATCGTAAAGTCTTAAATGGCCTAAGTTGCCGAAAAGACTGTGTGAATGTGTGTGAGTGTGAATGAGAAAAAAGTGTGAATGTTTAAAAAAAATAATAATTTCTTATTTATAAATTAATCATTCGTAAATGATTATGCAAAACAATTTATCGACTTTGTGTAAAAACCATTCATGACAAGCTCTCCAATAAATTTTTATTCGATTGAATGTAAAAAAAGTAAAAATCATCTGCCAAGAGGGAGAGTTTGATATATTGTATATGTGAGTTAAAAAAAAGAAGAGGGTTTTGAGTTGAATTGGTATTCAGCACCAAATTGCATCTCTCCTTCATTATAATCCAGCTCCTATGTAACCAACTAGGATGGTTGATAATAATAACGATAATAATAAAAAGACTTTAAAGACATGAGCATGTGACAAAAGCCTTTAGTCTAATCCAGTTATTAAATATCGAAAAGCCATTGGCCTCAAAGGACCCGCAAAAATCTTTTCACGCGGCCATTGCTACAGATAAGATCAGCCTTTTGAATGCTGTCAACCCTTCCTTTTCACTTCTTTTTTTTTATGTCGCTTTTTGATAATTAAAACCCGGTTGTCCCCTTGGAAAGTAACGAAAGGGAAAAAGTCAAAGGGTGGCAACCGTATAATGAAAAGCTTTAATACGTGTTAATTATCCGCCCCTTAGGCGATAAATCAAAGCTTTAAGATGTTCACCGAAAAGTAGAGACGAGTTTCTTTTCGGGGGTCTATAAAGCCAATTTTCTCCTCTAACAGCAGAAAGGGGTGACAATAAACAAAAAACCGGATGAGGGCAAAAGTGTAGGTCTACACTTATAAATATTAATTAATGGGAAGTTTTGTTAAACGAATGATTAAAAAAATAAAAAAAGTAAATTTTTAAAAAATATATAACAATTATATTAATCTCAGAATTTAGCCCTTGGCCTATGGCTCAGATGTAGATCATTAGCTTCTGGTGCCCAAGGTCAAAAGCATCTCGTCCCAAGGGGGAAATTTATTTTCATTGAATTGGATATCAATTGAAATAAATAGGGACGGGGTCTAATTGGCCTCAGATGCCGAAAAAGACTTTAAATAAATTTAAAAAATCTCACAATTTTGATGAAATGTAGAAAAAAACTTTTCTTTTAAAGATGCGCTGACGTTTCAGCCAATTTTTTTTTTTAATTAAGGTCTGTTTCGGCATCGAAGGCCATTTAGACCTCGTCTATTGCATTGATAGCTAATTCAATTGAAATGAATTGTCGGATGAGACGGGATGCGAACCCGCGACCCTTGGTACAAATGACCAGCACGCTACCCAACCTTAGCCAAATTTGAAAATCTGACAATTTTTCAAATCTATTCTTTGGGAGCGTACAAGTATTACGTAACGCAATTTGGGGGAGGGGGGTCTCGTAAAACGTTACCATGCGTTACAAGGGGGGAGGGGGGTTGAACAACGCGTTACGTAAATGGTATTTTAGCGACTTTCCGATACTTTGCGCAACATAATTGTACATGGGGGGAGGGGGGGTCAAAAATCTTCAAAAATTGCCTTACGTAATACTTATAGAAACGAAGAAATGCAATAAATTCAAGTTATTTTTCGGCATAAAGACCCCGTCTCTATTTATTTCAATTGATTGGTAGCCAATTAAATTGAAATAAATTTTTGCCGCATGAGACGGGGTGCGAACCCCTGATTTGCACAAAAGGCAGGAACTTAATCACTGCGTGGAGGCCAGAGGCACTTTAATGACAAATCAAAGTTGAAATGTCAAATTTTCTTAAAATTTAGACTGCATATCTTCTAATATATCCAGTGTTTCTTCCCCCTGCATTCTCTTTCTTTATTAAACACATGATGACGTCACCTGCACCACGTGGTTGACCTTTTTCCTCCCAAAAGGCCCTTTTACCACTGACATTCCCCTTTTGACTTTTTTCCCTGATAATCTTCATTCTATCTAAAAAAGATATTTCTTGCCTTCTTAACTTTCTTCGTTCATGTCTCAATATCGTTTTTATAGTCATGGCTACCATTTTGTCTCCTATAGAAGCTTATTAGCTGTAATTATTTGCACAGTTTAACGTGACATTTACCCTCCCCTTCTTTCTTCGTTATTGCACGTACTTTTTTTTTACACTTCTCCGTTTTGGGCTCTTAAATGTGATCTTAAAACTTGTTTTATTACCTGAGGATTAGTTTTACTTGCCATCGTTATAGGGCTCGAAAGCAAACACTTTTAAAAATAGGACACGCTTTAAATCTAAGAAAATTAAATCTTGGGGTTAAAAATATTCTTATAAATAATTTTAATGAGGTCTGAAAAGAATTTGAAGTTTAAATTTTTTAATTAAATTTGAATCAAATTCTATCAGTGATGCTTCATAGTGTGAAAGGCAGCACATTTTTAATAGTTCGTAGCTAATTTTATTTAAAAAAAAAAAAAAAATTCCAGTCAATAGTAATGTGTATAAAAATATTCTAATTTTTTTTTCTTTGAAAAGTTTTAAATTTCCCTCCCTGACTCCACTTCCTGTAAATCTGGCCAATCAGCATAATGTTTCAACTAGATCCATTAGTTACCATTTTAAATTGAACTCTATTATATATTTTTATTTATTTTTTTCGGTATTTTTTTTTTTTTAGAGGGTGAATTTAAACTCCCATGTCGCCTCCCCCTACCTCTGATTGCGGCCCTCGACCAAATAATTATTTATTTTTTTTATTTACGGTTGCTTTTTCTTCTTTGTTCAAAAAATTAAGAATATAGGCCTATTTAATAAATTTTTATATAAAAATTATTAATATATTGATAGCATAGGTTAGAGGGTATTCAGAACTTATGTCCTAACAAGATTAACCTTATCTCTTGATCATTAGAAAGCTTAGAATATTAATAATTATAGCTTGTATGTATTATAAAAGCAAGTAACAATAATATCCGCATAATGGTTGGAGATAGCCAGTCTCTATGGTGCTTTCTATGCATGCCAAGATAATTGAACTAACCAATATTCAATGCGCCATATAATGACTTAATAATAGCGTTCTATAATTGAATGAACACGTCTATTTACTTTGCCATTAACTAGTCGTGTTTCGAGTGTCCTCGAGTTGCCTAAATAATGAAGTGGCTAAAACGACGGAAACGTCATTTGCGTGTGGCGTTTCCACCCGAGCTTACTATATCTATATAGGGCGGGCTTTTCATTTCGTCGGCAAATATCATATTTCTTTGAATAAATAAAGCTGATGTTGACAGTTTTGATAAATCTTCAAAATTCAAAAAGGTAGAATTAATTAAAGAAGGGAAAAATTGTTTCGACCCTTCAGAAATTAAAAAGCAAAATCTTTTAATGAGATTCTGCTTTATTTAAAACAAAATTATGGATTATTTATTAACAATTTACAAAAAAAAAATCCTAAGGGAAAGGTGTTAAGACAAACGGATTTTCTGGCAGACATACCAAGTGGAATTTTTTTATTTTATTTATTTTAAGGCCTTTTTCGGCAACGGAGGCCATTTATACTCTATCCATAAAATCATTTGGAACCTGTTTTTGCATTTTTCAAAAATTTGCCAATCATTATTATTTAATAATTACATAAATTAACCTTCAGTGGTTTCCAAACGGGCGGACGGTCAGGACACCAAAGGCTTGTTATTATTCTATGATTTGTAGTTGACAGTTTTTTTTTTTTTGTAATAAAGTTTTTATTATTTAAACCGTTCTATATAATTACATCTATTTTAAAAAATAAAAGGTGCGGAGGGGCCAAAACATTTTGGGAAGTGGAAGCATAAAAGTTGGAAATTACTGGCATACAGTCATTTTTTACCAATCCTTAAATAAAATAATATAGATCTGCTCTTATTATTTATTATATAGCCTATTATTTTTAAGCCATTTTTTGAAATTTTAGAGCATTTTAGAGTCTCTAGATTTATTTAAATTAACTGTTAGCCAATATATTTTAATTTAATTTTTTTCGGCGAAATGTTAACCACTGATTTATATGTTATTAGATCTCTACCCCTTCTCAAAGGAATTAGTGACCATAGTATGGATTCTTACTAATCATTATTTAGAAAATAATACTTTTATCTCCCTATTCTTATTTTGATTAATAAACAAAAAATAATTATTATTAAAAGCACTTGAATTTTTTTGATTTTCATTTTTATAAAACGCTTTTTTCTCATTCTTCAATTCCCCCAGAGCATTTGTGTGTATTTCAATTATCGAAAAAGATGATATTTCTTTCTAAAGGCAAAAAGAAACAATAGAGTAGGACAGCTTCCGATATTGAGACAGGCACACACACAGATACACATATAATATATCTAGAAATGAGCGGCTTTTGAGCTTCAACTTCACCAATTAGTGAAGCGAAATGAGAAGAACCGAAACGACAGAGGATTAAGCTAATACGGGCACAAAAGTCGCCTTTGATTTCTTAACATCAAGGCAAAAACACGAATCGGGTGTAATGAAAAGAAAATATTACTTAGTGCAGCGATTTTCCAAAATAATCCGACTAAATAAAATGTGATTATTTGAGATATCAGGAAAAGAATATAAAAACACGTACCAAAAAGGAAAATATATATTTTTCAAAAGAAAATAAATAATTGCAGCTAAATTAAGAAGAGAACTTGAAAAGATTTTTTTTGTTAATAACTTTTTTATACTAAAGAAGACTTCGTATTATAATCCATTTATGATATTAATAATTGAACTTCCTTTATCATATTCTAATAATTTTAAATAATAATTATTAATCAAAATAAGTTCTTCGTCCCAATCATTTGCTTTTTGAAAATTATATAATTATATTTTATGAAAGGTAGGTTAATTAAATTTAAAATTAATTAAAACGTCAGATGTTTATTTTTTATAATGAATATTTAATGTCTTGGCGATCGATTTCGCTATTAATAGCATCCTCAGGCCAGCGTTATATATAATTGAAATTTTGAAAAATTAATCGACATATATTATAAAAATTAACATTTATTTAAAGATGATGGAGAGAAAAATATGATTTTTACTTCATAAAACTATTTTATCCAAAAATATTGAAAATTACTATTATATCGATTCTTTTTTTTTTTTTACTTCAAAAAGATTTTTCATTTTAGTTAAATTATCTTCTAAATATCTCTAATATTCATACCCTTTATATCTTTGAACATTTCACGATTGTTTATTTCTCATAATTAACAATAACAATATCGTTAATGTTTATACACACTTTAGTTTATTTCAAACATACATAAATTTTTAAAGGAAATCTCTCAAAAACAAATATGAGCGTTTCCCTTTAAGTTTCGAGTGGAACAAAAGGGAGGTGATTCATAATTTATTATTTACCGCATTTGGGGGATCCCCTGAACATTGAATTCGACGAGGGGTGTAATAGAGTGTGATAAAGGGGTAATACTAAGCTCTGTGTCTCAGTGTGAGTGTGCATCTGCAAAATTTCTCGCTTGCTAACATCTTTTTGTATGCAAATTAGATCAGGCTTTTAGCTTTTATATTTTAAAAAATTAATCTTCCATTCAAATTGATTTCCTTCTTACAATTTTACTTATAACCAGGCATGTTTTTGAAAATTCCAAGTTTAAATGACAAAATAAATTAAAATAGATAATTTCTTGATAGGGAAAATAATTAATTTTGTTTCAATTAATTTTCAATTTACAATTTTCTTTTTGTAATTTTTTACTCAAAAATTTTTCTTACTATATCTTACATTTTGCCAATTAAATACATTTTTGGGAAGAGATACAAACCCTGACGCCTAGCACAAGAGATAAGAACTCATTCACTGTAGTGTACTATGATCAGCTGTCAACAATTAAAGATATGCGTGCAAGATTTACATTACATTAAATTTGTATTTGAATATATAAAAAA
>JAKCPI010008095.1:0-20263 GCA_023213315.1 Euborellia annulipes
ATACGGGACATTCCAGGCTTCCCGGAGGATAGCTGGTCCCCATGCCCCCTTCCCCGCTAAATTCCCTAGCTACGCTCATGGCCTTGTATCGGGAAACAAACCCCTGAGCCATAGCACCAGGAGCTAGTGTTTTATCATGATATGGTGTTTTATTACTCTGCTACTGCTTTTGTTATTTGTCAATACATCTAACATCTCGGCCACGGGAGGGAGAGAGAGGGGAAGTGTTAGTATTAATTAATTATTTATAAAATTTTGTCTTTTTACTTTCTCTTTTTTACATGCTCTTTAAATGTATATTCTCATTTTGCTCTCAAAATTGTTTGAAGGCCACTTTAATATTGTACTTCATAGGTAAAATAGGAGAAATGGTTGCCATGGTAACGTAATATAAATATTTTTCCATGTTTATAAATTTGTCATCTTGAATTCTAATACATGTATATGGATATGGATGGGAACTAAATATATGTTGCCACAAAAAATCTGGTGTGACAAGCACAGGACACAACCTTCAATTAACGAAGTTAAGAGAAAGTTGTGTGCTGTGCGACCAGTCACACCAGATTTTTAAAGTTTTTTAAAATTAATTTATGTGCATTGGAGGTCTTTTGCCTTCCTGGAATATAATAATAAAATTACCTTTTATTTGCTCTATTAATCTTTTATATTTATAGGCTTTGGGGATAAAAAACAGAGAGCTCTGATCAAAACATTTGTTATTTTATTTACTTTCTCTTAAGTTATATACATAGGGAAAGTATCGCGAATATAAGTAATAAAGAGAAAATAGATATTTTAGATTAAATAAAAGAATCTCCTGTGTGTGTGTGTGTGTGCCTGGGCAGCGCGCGCTTGAGCATGTGTGTGTGGGGTGTGTATGTGTGAGAGAGAGAGCCCGCGCATATGCATGTGTGTGTGTGAGTGCGCGCGAAAGCGTATGTGAATGTGTACGAGAAGGATAGAGAGATGATTTCGGCAAATAGCAAATCAATCACAAATAACAATTAGAAACAAAACCTAATCAAAGAATCATTAATAAATATTACTACAAATGAAATTAAATTGAATATCAACGAAAGACCAAATGCCATTTTTATAGCTATTTGGTTAAAAAAGAAGCTGACTCACCGTAGTAATTGCTCTCGATTCTCCCAATATTTGGAGTTTTTCAAACACTTATTAAACACGTAGCACATTCCCTCGATATTATTCAATCAATTAAACACAAATTATGCACTTTTTGAATATAAAATTCACAATAAATTTTGCACTAACGAAATCGCGGGATCAAATCACGACGCTCTCTTCTTTAGACTGATTGATCAACAAGTCGAACGGGACCACGTCATCAGAGCGCTCTGGGCGGCCAATTCGACAACAATCAATTTTTATAGCGGCTAATTTCATTCATATGTAAATTAATTATTTTTATTATATATCTATTATTATTATTATATATTAGTGCTATTTTTTATTATTATTATATTTTTATTTAAAAATATATAAAATTTTATTTTTTTGCAATGCATTAGATATATTATTTATTATAATTTTGCAGAAATAATTGAAGTGAAGTTAGGAAACAACCAATTAAAAAAACACGTAAAAATTAAACCTTTTTAAATTAAGCAACATGGGAAACAAGACTGTACGCATGGTTGCCTAGCTAGCAAGGAGTCATTTTCAGGGACTTTTACTTTCTCTTACATATATATGTGAAATCTATTGAGTCAGATATGAGGATGTGGCATAGGGCAGCCAAGGCGAAAAATAAAATAAAATTTTTTTTATTTTTTGTCGACGTATTATGATCATATCAAAAATTCGATGTCGAGATCTTGAAGTAATTACATGTTTTGAGGTTCCCTAAGTCAAAAAAGTGGTTTTAGCAACATGGTCTGTCAATGGCTAGAACAAAATACAATATCTCAAGAACGAAAAGAGCTATGAGGTTGAAATTTTATATTTAGCAATATATGAGGGAGCGGGCAGCCAGGAAGTAAGCCTCTACGAAATGAAACTCAAGAGTAGTAGAGACAGTTTCGGCTATAATTAAATATGGACATCCTCATTATAGCCGAAACTGTCTCCACTACTCTTGAGTTTCATTTCGTAGAGGCTTACTTCCTGTCTGCCCGCTTCCTCACATATTGTGGAAATACAACAGCCTCTTCACAAATTGTCATTTTATATTTAAGTTAGGTAGTCCCATGGAACGTGAACGGAAGCGTTTGAACAAAATCGTCCATAAAGTCCCTGATGCACTTTTTAAGTTTTTTTTTTTTTTTTTTTTCGATTTTTTCAAAATTGTTTTTTTACTTTCTCTTATCTCTATTTATGCCCCCGGGTGTGGCGTAGTAGGTAGAGTGCCTACCTCCTATACCAAACGTCGCGGGTTCGGACCCAGGCAGTCCGAAGATTTTATTTAAGCCATTTGGATACCAGATGGCTTAAATAGAAATGCCTGAACCTACAATTTATATATTACTTACAACGGTTATCGTCAAAGTCTTAAATGGCCTAAGTTGCCGAAAAGACTGTGTGAATGTGTGTGTGAGTGTGAGTGTGGATGAGAAAAAAGTGTGAATGTTTTTTTTTTTTTTTTTTTTTTTTAATCTCTATTTATGTTAATATATAGAGAGATAACGTATTGAATTCATATCAAAAATTCGATATCGAGATTTTGACGGATATACACGTTTTGAGGTTCCCTGTATCCAAAAAAGTGGTTTTCGCAACATGGTCTGTCTGTGTGTCTATGAGCAAAATATCTCAAGAACGAAAAGAGCTAGGAAGATGAAATTTTATATTTAAGTTATACACCCCCTGGGACAAAACACAAAGCTTTTGAACAAAAAAGACCAAATAGTACTAGTACTTTACTGATGCACTTTTTCAGTTTTTTTTTTTTCGATTTTCCCAAAATTCGCTTCAACGATTTTGAGTTAAATTCAAAAACCAATTATTTTTTAAATGCTCTTTAAAATGTAGGCTATATTCTCATTTTGCTATTGAAATCTTCTGAAGATCACTTTACTCTTGAACTTCATAGGAAAGAGCAGAAATGGTTGCCATGGTAACAAAATATAAATATTTTCTATACTTATGAATTTTCCATCTTGAAATTAGAATGTACCCAAGGTCTTTAAATACACAGGTTGGCCAGAAACTAGTAAATAAACAATTTTCCGGTCACAGTTTTTGATTGGTCCACGTCATGAAGCTCCTCCTTGCTTGTATTTTTCTATGTGGCAGCATTGTTGACTGCCTATAACCTAGTTCACATTCATTTTGTTTTATTTGCTAATTTTAT
The DNA here is from genome assembly GCA_023213315.1 of Euborellia annulipes. Classification (NCBI taxonomy): domain Eukaryota; kingdom Metazoa; phylum Arthropoda; class Insecta; order Dermaptera; family Anisolabididae; genus Euborellia; species Euborellia annulipes. The sequence continues at coordinate 3,317 of JAKCPI010008095.1, forward strand.
AGTTTCTGGCTAAACTAATTTAGACTCTGGCATTTATTCTGCTTTATTAATAATATACGGTATATAAATATTTATAAATGGTTTGTTCCGAAGGATCTTTTACAAAAAGAGGAGCTTCATGACGTCACTCCCTTGGAATGAAAAAATGTAAACAAACCGAGTTTGACCCCCCTGAATGTACCCTACTGTTGGAAATTAAATATATGTCGACACAAAAAATCTGGTGTGACAAGCACGAATTACGGAAGGTAAGAGAAAGTTGTGTGCTGTGCACTAGTCCCACCAGATTTTTAATTATTATTTTTTTGATTTTATGCAGTATTTTATTGCAAAAGAGAAATATTAAATATTTAGATTCTCTTATCTATAAGAAATATATATTTTTTAATATGATTCATAATTTCTTATCTTAAAGGTATAGAAATAAAAACAACTTTTAGTCATTTTAGATTCAAACAAAACTATAAAATCGCATAAAACAACGAAAATAGCTAACTAATGGATTCTATCTAATTGTTTTTAAATTTTCTACCGTTATTTTTATTGAGAAAGCTTTTTAGGCAATAATGCGAGACATTAGTCATAAAATGACATCGATCTGAAACCAATACTAATAGTAGAATTAGCTATTATTTTTCAATATATCTGGAATAATAAATTACCCGAGACATTTTGATAATGGTTGTTAAGATTTTAGGAAGATTATCACTAAATTGAAAAGTTCTGTGAGAGAAATAAGAAATAAATGGCATGAAGATATTTATTAGATCTACTATTTCAATATTTATAATAGACAAAAAAAATAAGATGAGTGCTAGAGTTTGATTACAAGGCAAGAAAAAAATGAAAATTTAATGAGAAAATATCTTAGGCTATTTAAATAATGAGTGTCGTATGGTGTTAAGAAAAAAATACTTTTTAAGCTACTTAAATTTGATTCATATTTTTTTTACTTAAGGTGCGCGGCGCGTCTCGAAAAGCAGTTAGAAGACGATTCACTACCGAGTTACTCGAGGTGGCAAGAGATGGCGTTAGTTGTTCCCATAGAAATACAGGGGATTTATTCCATTTCATTTTAAAGAATCCAACTAATTAATTAAGGGTAAAAAATTAATTATTTTTTAACACAATGATTACTACCGGTAATCTAAATAGAGCAAATTTTTTAAAAATATCTTTTCTTCAATGCGATTAATCTAAATAAAAAAATTTATTTTTTCGAAAATCAAAAAAATCTGGTGTGACTGGCGCACAGCACACAACTTTCTCTTACCTTCGGTAATCGAAAGTTGTGTTCTGTGCTTGTCACACCAGATTTTTTGTGTCGACATGTATTTAGTTTCCGACAGTAGGGTACAATTGAATTCAAGATGTAAAATTTATAAGTATGGGAAAATATTTATATTTTGTTACCATGGCAACCATTTCTCCTATCTTTTCTATGGAGTACAAGAGTAAAGTGGTCTTCAGAAGATTTCAATCACAAAATGAGAATATACATTTTAATAGATATTTTAAAAAATAATTGATTTTTGAATTTAAAGGAAAAAAATTGAGGTTGATAGCTTCAAAATTGTGGCAGCTGAAATCTCCCAAAATTAGCACCCCGAGACGCGCACCTTAATAAACGAGTTTATGAATTATATTTCACAAACTGGGTATATTAAAATTCAAGCACGAACGTATATGAAAACGGTTGAAAATTCATATTTTTTTACAGAGTATGTAGTCTTGAACAACAAGTTTATAGGAGTATTTATGCTTTAATTATTATTTAAAAGATATGGTTTGAAAGGGGGACAAGTTTGTCTTCCCAGTTTAGACAGTATCGTAGCCAACTATTTAAAAAATATATAAATCTTTTCTAATTTTTCAAACTAATGAAATTTTATTCTTATAATGAACCAAGTTGATTCATTTATAATTACTTTTTAGAAAAAAATTACCCCAACTCTTTTTAAATTTTAAATCCCTGACAATAGGGCGAGGGCTCAAGCTCTAAATCCCAATCTAATTGGTTCCCGTTCGACGCCCGAAACAGACTAATGCTAATTAATGATAGGCAGATAAGTTGGGGTTGCCGTTGGTGATGAATTTCTTCATTTGTTACTGTCGGTGATTTTACCTTTAAAGTTACATTTGAATAACAAGAAGTGAACTGGACCAATGGGCTTTCACTAATAAATCCCAATTAATATTTGATATTGATTAAATCAAATTGAATTATTCAAAGTGTCAAGTTTAATTTATCTATTTCAAGATAATTTAAAATTTGACAAAAAAAGATAATATTCAAAGTTATTTCAGAGCTCTTTTTCAATCTGGTATAATCAAAAGCACTGACTCGAGAACTCAGTAGGCTAAAGAGACAAAATGAGGCGGCAAATGAGTCATGGATTTATTTATCACCAATGTGTTAATTATTATTATTATGGAAATTTTTAATTATAAACCATATTTTGTATTAATTATTTATTAAAAATATAAATACTGTACAACGTTTTGACTTCTTATTCTGCAGTCGTTTTCAAGTACTGTGCTTGAAAACGACTGCAGAATAAGAAGTCAAAACGTTGTACAGTATTTCAGTAGCGTAACTAGGTGGGGGCCCCCACCCCAGGCACATTAAGTCTTTGGCGCCCCTCAATACCGACATAGGCTAGGGCATCTAAGATATAGCCCAGGGACGGTGATTTTATCATATTCTTTCCATAAATTGTCCAAAAAATTGATAGTTTTCTTTTAAATTATATTACAACTTAAAAAACAGCGCCTTAGTTGAGCTTCACCCCCTCCGCCCTCAGAAGCTAGTTACGCCGCTGCAGTATTTATATCATAAATAATTAATACAAAATGTAGTCTATAATTAAAAATTCCCATAATAATAATTATGAATTTATTGAATTGAAATTTAAAACTTTACTTTTATAAATGGGGTTTAAATGAAATTTTATTATTTTTTTTTTGTTTTATAATATATTTATTAATGTGAAGAAGTAAATCTATGAACTTTTATTTTCCTAAAAGTGTAAATTAAAAAAAAAATTGATTAAGATTCAACTCAATTCCTCCATTAGAACGCTTTGTCCAGATTCGCTCTATCTCATTCTCTATAACATTTTAATCGGCTTAAAGAGGAAGAGGGTCCTCTATTCAATAGAGAGATGATTCGCTTTTATTTTTAATAATATATTAATTATTCTATTTAGAATTATATTTAAAAAAGTTGCTAATTCATTTTGGTTTACTAAAATTCAATACTGTAATTCAAATAAAAAGTTTTTTTTTTCAATAATATAAAGTAGAAACCTCATTTCTTTAGGTTAGGGTTGAAAATAAAAAGGTTCTAGTATTAGGAAAAAAGTTTTTAATGACCAGGTTGATTAGATGAAGTTGTCATTAAAGGCAATCAAATTAATAGAAAGTTATTCCTAGGGAAACTAAATTAAATTAGTGCACCCCTCCCGGACACTCAAAATAAGCTTGTGAACAAAATCGGCCAAAAAGTACTAGTACTTTACTGATGTATTTTTTCAGTTTTTTTCGATTTTCTCAAAATTCGCTCCAATGATTTTGATTAAAATTCATAAATCAATTATTTTTTAGATGTTAGTTGGGGGGGGGGTTGGGGGTATCGTTGACTTCCTGGATGTTGTTTGGAAGACTGTCTTGTTAATTGTTCTTTGATGATGATTGGGATTGAGACGATAAATAAAATAACTCTTTTATATATTTATGAATTGTATGTGTGTATTTATTAAAAGATGAATAAATGTATATGTAAAGTTAAAAGTGACGTCAAAAAGTACAACGGGGCGCTTTCAAATGTTCGTTCACACCTTCCAAAATATTTTTCGAGACTGGCTAAGACTACCTTTAATTTATAAAAGGATGGGTGAGCCTTCTCACAATATTGATGATGTATGACATTCCTCAAAAAGTGGAGTCCAATGTTCACACTCACACTCTTACTCCACGAGTACATTCTAACATCTTTAAAATGTATATTCTCATTTTGCCATTGAAATCTTATGAAGATCATTTTACTCTTGTACTTCATAAGAAAGATTGGATAAATGGTTGCCATGGTAACAGAATATAAATATTTTTCTGTTTATAAATTTTACATCCTGAATTCAAATATACAGTACTGTCGGAAATTAAATATATGTCGAAAAAAACTTCTAGTGCGACCAGTCACACCAGAATTTGTTTTATGCTCTAACAAGTTATAGTTTATTTGTTATTTAACTTTAAAAGTACAGCAAATATTATTTCTTCAAATAAAAAGTAAATAAAATTCGTTTTAGATTTAATCTTTCTTATGAGTAACCTTTTTCTCCTGGCTATCACTTAATTTTAAACTGAAAATATCTATTTATATGCAAATATGGTTTATATAAAAATATTTATCTAGACGAATATATACTATTTCTCAATTTTAGTGCAACATCAGACTATGCAAATGTCATTTTTTATATTTTTTAATAATTTAATCTTGACGGATTTAATATAGAGAGCTATATAATGCTGAGTCGCTTGGGGCCTTAATCGGATGCGATGCCACGAACTTATTAACTCGTTGGGCGCAGATGTGGGGGTGGTTTTTGGGGATGGTTTGCCTCAATCATAAACTGACCAGAGAGAGAGAGAACTATAGGGGTACCGAGAGAGGGCAGCTTTAAAGCCCGGCTGGACCTGTGCGATTACGATTTATAGGATTTAATCAGGTTTAATCGCAAGAGTAGGTGGTTGGGGTGGTCCATGTCCGGTTGAGATTACGACTGGAACCCCATTCCATTTCTGGACAGCCCCAACCCCCCCCTGAGGCTCCCCCTCAAGGCAACATACGATCTTAGCAGATTGCATTGTGGGACACTATATTAGGAACGATAGTTAGAATAGTCAAGTGGATTGCCTCAGGGTCATAACGACGACCGAAATTGTCATCAAAGTAAAAACCGTAAAAAAACAAACAAGTGTTGACCAATTAAATTAAGGTTGATTTATGTTTGTTACTTGAAATAATTAAAAGAATTTTAACTTTTATGAGTGATAATAAAAAGCAATCTAAATTTTAGACTTAACAATCTGTTTATTTAAATTACAAATAATTACAACCTTATTTAAGTAACACTTGGTTTTCTTAGGTATAACACTCTCTTCAAAGAAATATTACGTTTGAGAAAATATTAATAAAGTAGAGGAAACAATTCTTAGCTTTTATCAAAACAGACATACTACCGAATAAAGACAGACAGACTGACAATTTTGCAGTACCTACTTTTTTTTTTAACTCAGGAGTCCTCAAAACGTGTATTTCCATCCAAATCTCGATATCAAACTTTTGACATTGGGAGAGTGTAAAAAACCCTCAACTAGTGTTTTTAATTTTTCTTAAATAATTCCAAAAATTAAGTTCAGGGAGGACGAGAATTAACAAAATTTCGAGATCGAATTTTTTTAACGATTATATGTTGTATAAAAGAAAGTAAAAAGTGAAGTGGATATTGAAGCATAGATTGAGAAAGAGACCGCCACACTCGGGCACGTATTAGATATTGTATGTGAGATTCCGATTTAAAAAAAACTAAATATCACTGAAAACGCCCACCAAAAGCGAACACTCCAGATAGTCATTTTTTACTAATTTTTCCCATTGAGAGACTATATTTTGAATATTTATTTAGATATTATAAAAAATTAAAGAGTGTAGTGTTGACAATGTTAATTTTTAATAAATAATTGAAATTTATGGCCTAGTGTTTTTAATTTCTTATAACAGGTATAAATGTATAAATCATTAAACGCCCGTCGGAAGCCATCGATACATGTATCTAAATAAATAATAAAATTTATAAGTCAAATGGCCTCTGAGGCGGAAATGACTTTAAAATAAAAAAAAAAAAATTGTATATAAAATTTCAAAAATTAAGCTCACAGAGGACGAGAATTATCAAAATTTCGAGATCGAATTTTTGAACGATTATATATAAGTATATACACATATTATGTTGTATACACGAAAGTAAAAAGTAAAGTGAATGTTGAGGCACTGATTAAGAAAGATATAGATATAAAGATGATGCATGCAATATATAAAAAGCATCTATTTTGTTAACACTAATTGTAAATCAAATCATTTCCTTGCAAATTAATGGGGGGTTAAAATGATGAAGTTAAAGAAAAGACAAAAAAAAAGTCAGAAGTAGAAAAATAATTAAATCAGTTAGAAAAAAGAAATAAGATAAGGAAATATCCTAACTTTGAATATTAATTAATTATTTCTGGGCACCCTCGATATCTAAATAAAATAAATAGTATATGAATAGATATGGAATGTTTCACTTTGGTCAGACTAATCTTATAACCATTTTAATTATTAAAATATACGGGTAATCCTTTTTTTCGGGTTTCTGCTTTGATTCATTTATTAAGACTAATGTTTAAAGCTAATTTAAGCTACCAGAAGAGGATTAGTAAAACCAGGTGTTTATTTAATTGAAAACATAGCTTGGTTGGAAAACGATTAAAAGCTCATTTCTATTTAGGGGAGAAAAAAATTGAGTATGGAATAAGGAATTATTCCAGTGAATATTTCATAGGCGGGGCTAAAGAAGGGCGAAAAGGAAGAATCGAAGTGTTATTAACGAGATGGAATGGAGACAAAAGAAATAACTTTTTGGATAGGAGGGGGAGGGGGTCGTTTGTCACGCAAACAGACCAACAGACCGAGTGAGTGGAATCAGGTTTATAAATAATACATGGATAACGAGATGGGAATTCACCCTTTGAACGATCGCTGCTGCGAAATAGCAAGAATTTATCAAAAAAAAAAAAAAAAAAATATTGAATAATCTTTGATTTATTATTGAAATGTATGACAATTATTTTGTAATAAATAATAAATCAATTTATTGTTTTATGTGTATTTGATTCAACTATATTTTTGTTGGCTTGTTATTTGGAGATTCAAGTGGCTTGAGAAAAAATTTTTGTTTTTATATTTTACATTATTTATTACTTATATTAGAATATTTATAAGTGTATTTTTTTTTTTTTTTGTAATGTATCCTAAAATGAGCTTTTAGATCGTTTTCTACATTATGATATATTTGAATAAAAATAGATTATAAAAAAATCTGGTGTGACTGGCGCACAGCACACAACTTTCTCTTACCTTCGGTAATCGAAAGTTGTGTACTGTGCTTGTCACACCAGATTTTTGTGTCGACATGTATTTAGTTTCCGACAGTACGGTACATTCGATTTTCAAGATGTAAAATTTACAAGTATGGCAAAATATTTATATTTTGTTACCATGGCAACCATTTCTCTTATCTTTTCTATGGAGTACAAGAGTAAAGTCGTCTTCAGAAGATTTCAATGGCAAAATGAGAATATACATTTTAAAGAGCATCTAAAAAATAATTGATTTTTGAATTAAAAAAAAAATCGTTGAGGTAAATTTAGAGAAAATCGAAAAAAACTGAAAAAGTGCATCAGTAAAGTACTAGTACTCTTTAGTCGATTTTGTTCAAAAGCTTCGTGTCACGACCTAAGGGGGTGCCTAACTTAAATATAAAATTTCAACCTCCTAGCTCTTTCCGTTATTGAGATATTTTGTTCACAGACAGACACACACACACACTATCTCACACATTCACTAGTGGTCCTTGGGCGTTTCCGCCTATCTCCACCCATAGACAGACACACAGACAGACCATGTCGCGAAAACCACTTTTTTGGATTCAGGGGACCTCAAAACGTGTATATCCATCAAAATTTCCCAAATCGAATTTTTGACATGATTTCAATACTTACTCTCTCTATATATTAACATATATATATATATATATATATATATATATATATATATATATATATAAAGAGGTAAGAGAATATGCCAAAAAATATATATACTCCATCCTTCATTTAAAAAAATTAATCAGAACTCACTCTTGATCCTTATAGATGCGTATTACGGAAGCAACTATGAATTTTATAAAAATAAAAGTCATTTATTTATTTTGCCTTTCTATCCAAATATCTAATTTTGTTTCTTTCAACACAATTCTGATTTCGTCCTATTCTTTTTTTTTAAAAATAAGCAATATAATAGAATAATAGATTCTTGTTGAAGAAAAATAGTGTCCAAATATAATCAATTTTTCACACTGGCTGGTGAATGATATTAAATTGAAGTTTTCAGGTGGTTGGGATTGTTGTTATCCTGTTAGGGTTTCGTTAGAATGGTAAACTAGTATCCGAAACCCCGCAGAGAGCGTTTCGAATGGCGGTCCCAATTAATCATCAAGATCGTTCAGAGAGGCCATGTTTGAACACCGATGATAACCATGATGAATTCGAAACGACATTTTGTATCAAATGAGTAGTATTGGGAGGGAGAGTGAAAATATCATTTTTTTTACTCAGGTCAAAATCCCTGCTGGAGACTTCCCCTTCCGTTTTTAGGATTTATTCATGCTGATTTATAAAAGTTGTTTTCTTTTCACCTCAGCTCACCCTAAAACCCAATACTAATCATTAGGGAGAAAATATCTTATAAAAATTATATTTTATATTGAAATATTTTCTAAATTAAAAAATGTATTATTACCAATAACAGTGTAGTCTAGGTTTAAACACCTCTTGGAGATATTTATGGATTTAAGTGTTCAATCCCCCTGGAAATATTTTTATAATAATTTTAACTTTAATAGAATGTTAAGCATTCATAATATTATAGTTTACGTTAGTTTATTTATATATGCTGAATAATTTTGAGTTCTATTTTTATTCGCTTCCCAAACATTAGAGAATTCTACGCTTACTCATCTTCATCACTTTAAAGATTAATAAAAAATGAATTATTAATTTGTCAAAATTTGCCAGAATAGTTTAAATTTTTTGAATATATTTTTTTAAATAATAATAGATGAAAATAAAAAATAAATATTGTCACCTTAGTAGTTTTATCTCATTGCGAGAAATGAGTGTTAATCAGGGGCCTATGCCCACACCAAATTTTTCAAATCAATCTACATATATACGGATATATAGGCAACAGGGGGTGCCAAGGAGGCCCGCCCCCCAAAAAAAAAAAAAAAAAAAAATTTCAAATCCAAATAGATTTACAAGGGTGTGAATATGAATATGAAAAATTAAAGTAAGAAAAAAACGCGTGAAATTTTCCGCAGGGAAAAATTTAGTCACGAAAAAAAAATTTCCAAGGCGGAAAACATTTTGGCTCCCTAAAAATAAGGTAAAGAAATCGTAACTTTAAGAATTAATAACTCAAAAATTTATAGGAATTTTGGGACCCGAGCATTTTTCCTGGACTCTCCATAACGTCCTTTATAAGACTACAAAATTTTGTTTGAAAAATTGCAACGGGAAGTTGGTCAAACAGAGAGTGACAGACGGACGGACGGACAGACAGACGGACAGCCGGACACTCCGCAATTATTATATATAGATAGATAATTATTATAAATCAAATTATAATGAAACTAAAACCAAATTCACGAGAATTTTAAAATATTTATGTTCGATTTCTTTGTTAATTTCTCAAGCCTTAAATTGAAAAAAAAAATTCTAAAATAGAAATATAATTTAGATTGAAAATCCTTGTCAATATAGGATGTATTCAGTAAATATAGATCGGCAAGATAACGTGATGCTGGACACAAAATGGGACTCAATCCCTAGGGAAGTGCACTGTTGATCCTTTAAAACAGTGGTTTCCAAACTTTATGTTACCACGCCTCCCTGAAAAATATTTAATCTTATGACGCCTCCCCCCCTCCGATTTTATAAAATAATACAAAAACAAAAATTTATAATGCTAAAAAATATAAATTTATATAAAAATATTTTTTACTTTCTCTTACCTATGTATATATGTAATATATATATAGAGAGAAAGTATTGGATTCATGTCAAAAATTCGATGTCGAGATTTTGATGGATCTTCACGTTTTGAGGTCCCCTGAATCCAAAAAAGTGGTTTTCGCGACATGGTCTGTCTCTCTCTCTGTGTGTGTGTGTGTGTGTGTGTGTGTGTGTGTGTGTGTGTGTGTGTGTGTGTGTGTGTGTGTGTGTGTGTGTGTGGGGGGGGGTGGGTGGGTGTGTGTGTGTGTTCAATTTTAAGCATGAAGGAATTGAGCTAGGAGGATGAAATTTTATATTTAAGTTAAATACCTCCCGGGACCGGAAAAATAAGCTTTTAATCAAAATTGGCCAAAGAGTACTAGTACTTTACTGATGTACTTTTTCAGTTTTTTTCGATTTTCTCAAAATTCGCTCTAACGATTTTGATTAAAATTCAAAAATCAATTATTTTTTAGATGCTCTTTCCAATGTATATTCTCGTTTTGCCCTCAAAATTGTTTGAAGCACACTTTACTCTTGTATTTCATAGGAAAGATAGGAGAAATGGTTGCCATGGTAACAAAATATAAATATTTTCCCATGTTTATAAATTTGACATCTTAAATTCTAATATATTGGCGGAAACTAAATATATTTCGACACAAAAAATCTGGTGTGACAAGCACAGAACACAACTTTCGATTACCGAAGGTAAGAGAAAGTTGTGTGCTGTGCGCCAGTCACACCAGATTTTTTTATTTATTTTTATTTATATTAAAACTAGCAATCATTTGGAAAATTGGTCCTGGGGGCCAATATTCGCGCCTCCCCTTACAAAGTCCGCGCCTCCCTAGGGAGTTTGGAAAACGCTGGTATAAGGATATTTTATGGCTGGTGGAATTTGTATCAGGAATGAAAGTTAGAAGAAAACGCAGCTAGAATTTTTTTTTTTTTAATTTATTTTAACAGCTTACGTTTCGGCCTTGGTAAAAGCCATTCTCGGATGACCACTAACAACTCCGAGGATGGCTTTGACCAAAGCCGAAACGTCAGCTGTTAAAATATATTTTTAAAGAAAAATTCTAGCTGCGTTTTCTTCTAACTTTCATTCCTGAAGAAAAATATTTTTCTCAAATCTTATTTTCACGCCTAGGGGGGTGTCTAACTTAAATATAAAATTTCAACATCCTAGCTCAATTCCTTCATGCTTAAAATTGAACCCAAACAGACACACAGACAGAACTTGTCGCGAAAACCATTTTTTTTTTTTTTTTTTTTTTTATTCAGGGGATCTCAAAACGTGTATATCCATCAAAGTCTCGACATCGAATTTTTGACATGCCCCCAATACTTTCTCTCTCTATATATGTATATTAACTGATACATATAGGTAAGAGAAGGTAAAAAATTCAAATCCGAATTGGGATTAATTCTATATACAAAGAGATGCGGTAACTCACCCCAGTAAAATTCTAAGTGGACTAATCATATCTTACTTTTCTACCTAATGAAAAAAATCCCTACAAAATTCTGCAAGGGATTCGATGGGTTTCTATGTTACCCAGTGTTATTATTATCTGTTTATGAGAGTTTCGAAATCTTCAAAAATTAATTCCGCCCCAGTAATAAGAAATTTTAGAATGACATTAAAATGTTTCTACCCCACTATGCTATTTGCTAAATATTGAATATAAAATTTAACTCAAACGGAATGCGTTTATTTTTTAGAAAAAGTATCAAAAACATTAATATCTTTGTGCATTATAGGGGATGGGGCATTAACCCCCCTGGCTGACGCCTTCATACCTCCCCCCTTTAAGTAAATGCGAGCCTTCACAGCGAAATTACTCTCAAAATAATTTGAATACATTTATAAAAAATAATTATTTTTATTTTTATTTTATTTTGAAATTATTTTATTAGAATTATAATATTAAAAATTATTTTATTTTAATTTTCAACACTTAATCCACCAAGAATATAATGGTAAATAATGGTGACTTAAGAAAAGATAAAGAAAAATGCCCTCAGGCTTGGCGTAGTTTGTAGCGTGCCTACCTTCTATTCTGAACATCGAGGGCTCGGCAGTCCGAAATGGATACCAAATGGCTTAAATTGAAATGCCGGGACCCCCAATATGTATATTATTAATTAATAAAGGTTATTGTATAAAGTATTATATGGTCTGAGTTGCCGAAAAGAATGTGCTAATTGTGTGTGTGTGTGTGTGTGTGTGGGAGTGTGAATGAGAAAAAAAGCTGTTTAAAAAAATAAATAAATAAAAAATGAATTAATTTTTTTCCAATGACACCTACACTCCCCCTCCCCCTTTCAACAGCTTATATTCTCCCTCTACCCTTAGTGAAATACAAAATATTTAATTTCATATTCAAAAGAATCGTTCTTGGCAGTCAAATTATTTGTTTCTATCATTTTTTTTTTCAACGATAAAAATGTATAATAATTACCTTTAATAAGACGCTCAAGAGGGTGTGTTGGCTGACGGAGTGGTCAGGGTGGGTTACACTATATTAATTATTCACTTTGATTCACTTTAAACACAATTAAAAAAAGACAGCAACTCGCCGCCTGCCGTCAGGCCACGCTCTCGACTGAACGAGAGACTTGTCTTTCTCTCTTTGTATGGAAATAAAATAGATGAAAATAACAATTCCCTTTTTATTAAAAGTAAAAAAATATCTTTTATTCTAATCTAACTATATTTAGAGATGGAAAAGAATGTCAACAAGTGATTTAAAATATTCCGAGGCCTTTCTTAAATAATCAACCCTTCATCTCATCCCTTAATATTATAAAATAATAATCAACGCTATTTTTTGAATGTTTTCTATTTATTTAACTTCGATTTAGCTAAAATAAATTTAAAAAACATTTTTTTTTTTTTTTTTCAATTTTTCAACCCCTTATCCAATCCTAATAAATAAAATAATTAACAATGCTAGGAGCTTCGCGTCTAGTCAGGAAAAAAATTAAAACCCTGAAAAACTTTCCTGGATCCGCCTTTGGGTTTTACACATAGTATAATTTTCTAGAATGAGTCTTACTTTAGGGCAGTGGTTTCCAAACTTTATGTTACCACGCCTCCCTTAAAAATATTTAATCGTATGACGCCCCCCTCCCTTTTTTTTTTTCCACCCATTTAATAAAATAATACAAAAACAAAAATTTTTAATACTAAAAAATATAAATTTATATAAAAATATTTGTTTTATTTATTCTTATTTATATTAAAACTAGCAATCATTTGGAAAAATGGTCCTGGTGGCCAATATTCGCGCTTCCCCTTAGACTAGTCCGCGCCTCCCTAGTGTTTCCACAGGGTCCCACAGTTTGGAAAACGCTGCTTTAAAATCTACATGTTTAGAAAGATAATAAAAATAGAACAAGTAGTAATCAAACTTCAACTAACAAGTAAATATCTTCAAGTCCCTGAGACTTTAAACAATTATACTAATTAGTATCTAAATGGTTTAAATAAACTAGCTTTTTAAATAAAATATAAAATTCAAATAGCCGAATGCAGTGTATTGTTCCAAAGGTAGGGTATTCCGAGTATAACTTGGCAGAGGCATGGTTCGGTTCCCAGCGTTATCTATCCTTTTCGACTATTTGAAATTATAAATATTAATTAAACTTTTAAATAAATTTTTGAACTTCTTCTGAGCATTCGAGTTTTATTAGTCGTTATTATTATTTATTTTATCAAATTTAGCGAAAAATTTTTTCACTGTTTTATTAAATTAGAGGCACTATTATTTGTTTTCTTAGAAGTGGGAGTCAACACCCCTGGTCCTCGCCCACGAATTTCAACTTAGGATCGTCTGCTGCAAGAGTATTTTTAAAATTTCCCATTTTTTTTCTGTTTCTAAAATAAAAGAACCTGCTAATTTTTGCTCTTCAGTCAGAGTTTGTTTCAATTACGTTGATTTTTTTTTTAAAGATAGCTTACTATAAATAATAATGATGCTCAATTTGAAAAACTAAATAAAAGCTTTTAGTTAATTAATGTTTTTACCTTGAGAAACTCCTACTTACTACTCAAATTTTCAAGGATGGCAAAATATATTTTTAAGAAAATAGTAATAAGAACAAAATGTATTAATATTTTTATAACCATGACGAGATATTAAACAGTAAATATAAAACGCCTATTAAGGAAAGAAAAATTAATAATTAAGACAAAAGTCAATAAAGAAAGTTAATTAATAATTAATACTTTGAAGAACATTTTTGAAAAAAAAACATCAAAATATTTTTTTTTAAATTTCATTTGGACAGTAAAAGTTCATCAATCACCGAGTATGAAGTCTTTAATCTTCTATATATCCTTTTATTAATTAGCATCATGGAAAATATTTTATTATACGCACATCAATTGAGCAAAAACGTTTTCGAACAAAACGTTTTTGACTAATCGTGCCTAAAACTGTTTTTTCAATGCTTTTCTATGGGTCAACGCACACCGAAGAGGCAAAACACAATTGTACATGATTCGACATCATTTGAACAAATTTGCTCAATCGGTGTGCGTTGGCATTGAGCAAAAAGTTTTGCTCTTGGACAAAACGTTTTTGATCAATTAGTGTGCATTGGCATAGAGAAAAATGTTTTGTCATTGAACTTTTGTTCAATCGGTGTGCGTTGGCATATTGAGTACAGTGGCGGATCCAGAGGTATTTCTCGGGGGGGGGGGGTAGTCTGGAGTGACTGGTCCCACAGCACACATTTTTTTTCTTAATTTCGGTAATTTAAAGGCGCATTTTGTATTTGTTTGCCATAATATAAATACAAATCAAATTTTTAAGTATTAATTTCTGAAAAAATACATTTTTTTTTTTTTTTTTCGAAAAAAAGTATTTTTTTCAAATCTCAGGGGGTAATTATTCCCTTTACCCCCCCCCCTTGTATCCGCCCTTGATTGAGTATAACGTTTTGCTCTTGGACAAAACGTTTTGTCCAAAAAAGTTTTTGCTCAAATGGTTGGCATTGAGCATAACGTTTTGCTCTTGGATAAAACGTTTTGTCTGAAAATGTTTTGTTCAATTAGTGTGCGTTCAGCCTTAGATAATGCCTAATTATTGATTATTTGATCTGAACCAATTAATCAAGGTTGGTCATTTCTGTTGCCTATCTTCCAGAATTCAAACAAGAACTAATTTTGGTATGATAATAGGGCCTAAGACTACGTATTAACAACATATTTGGAGACTTCTGAAAAATTTGTATAATGGGATAAATGAAATATTCACTCTAAGATGTTTTGAATATATATAATCACGATTGTTCTAAATAAGAAAATAAAATTTTTTTTCTTAGTAATTAAAAAATTATTCAAAACAGAGAGTAAAATTGAAATTTTTTTGTATATATTTAAATTAAATTTTAAGATATAATTGACATGTTCTATTTAAGCTTACTCTCATCATGTCTCCGCACGTCTATGGATTTAATTAAATTCACGCAAACATGCATAGAGCCGAACCAGGGCTCTGTCATGTGTGAGAAAGGGAGGTGTGACAGACCCGGGTTCGAATCCCTCCCTTCTCTCTCCCCCTCTAGGCATCATTACCAGGCGTGAATCCCTATAGATCTATCCTCAATATACATACAAAATGGACAAAGCACGAAGCCCCTACAGGGTAAGAAAAATGTCTGAAGCCAGATCATATTTGTGCCACATGCATTAGGGGACAAAGCTCTGCAAATATGACATGTCCAATATTAGGATTAGAAAAGAAAAAATTTTATATAGTCGAATAGAGAGAGATAGATAGAGAGAAAGCTATTTCATTGATTGAATCCCGAGTGGGAATGTCCTTAAGGGCAACAAGCAGTAATATGGATGCAATAATTCAAATGCAAACGATAGTAGTGTCCTCGTCCAATTCAGATTACTTACTCTATTCTGAATAATAGTTTCATGAATATCATTAAAATTTCATTTCTGATTTGGCTTAAGGCATATCTATTCCTTCTCAAATGAATTAATATTAACCACTAGATTAAAATAATTTTGAAATTATATTTTTAATCGAATTTCTATTCATATTAATATATATAGTTCCGGGTTGACCGAGCTGGAGCTCTTTTTTTTTATAAAATTCGAAAAACTAAAAAAGTACATCAGTGAAGTACTAGTAATCGAGGTTTTCCAAAAAGGAGATTTTTTGTAATATGTTTTGTTAATCACAAATAATAAATATTTTAATTTTAAAAGAAATTGTTAAAGAGAATTTCGAGAAAATTGAAAAAAAAAAAAAAAACTCGAAAAGTAGGCTACATCAGTAAAGGGAGCGTACAAGTATTACGCAACGCAATTTGGGAGTTCGTAAAACGTTACCATGCGTTACAAGGGGGGAGGGGGGTTGAACAACGTGTTACGTAAGTGGTATTTTAGCGACTTTCCGATACTATGCGCAACATAATTGTGACTTTTAGATAAAAATACCACTTGGGCGTTACGTAACGTTTAGGAGGGGGTCCAGAAAAATGTTACGGCGTGTTACATGGGGAGAGAGGGGGGTCAAAAATTGCGTTACGTAGGCCTAATACTTGTACGGTCCAAAAGTACTAGTACTTGAAGTTTACTATTAAAGCGAATTTCGAGAAAAGTGGAAAAACTAAAAAAGTACATAAGTAAAGTAAACTTACTAGTACTCGAATTTTCCCAAAGATGAGACCTAGCGCAATTTTATATTGGCACCGAAAATAGTTTATAATATTTAAAATTTGAAAGCCGTTTTGAGAACTGTTACAAACAGTTTATAAGATTAGATTACATTATCTTTAAGTTTTTTATATTTTTTTTTAATTAGTTTTATTAATATATATTTTAGAAAGCTCAAGTGTAGCCTTCTAGAGCGAAGCAATTTTTTAAAATTATATTTACTATCAATTAACTTAGAAAAATAAGAATGAAATCCAAAAAGAGCCTATCTGAGCCAAATGAAATAAAAGATGTTAATAATAAAAAAAAAAAATCTAGGAAAATTTTATGAAATTATAGAAATTGATTAGTAAAAATTGCAACATTGATTTCTTAGAATTACAAAT